>MU225805.1:837284-856042 GCA_018584345.1 Thuja plicata | reverse complement strand
TAGAAAACAAACATACACTAAGTTACCACCATACAAATTATTAAGATATGATATTTTCAAAATAACGTAGTATTCTATTTTAGGAATATTTATAAAACATTACCTCATGTGTTTGAGCTACCCGTCTTCGTGTACTATAATGAGCACTCCTTAGTGTGCTTGTACCACCCGTTGCACCCTGCAATGCATATTATTCATGTATCAATTTATATTCTTATATACATCAAGTTTTATTTACTTTTAACAGATTTAGGTAATTAATTAAAATAACATGTCAAAACACAAATTTAAACAAACCTGTGTCGGCTCTGAGGAATACACCATCGACAAAAGATCATCTGTGAGGCCACATCATCAGTAGTGGATGCCTAACATCTTCTACTGCAATGTACACATGAATGGGATGTCAAACCATCCACACTCGTATGGCTATCTACCCCATCACATATACCATTATAACTGATGCAGATATGCTCAATGGGCTGGGCTAACCATGCAAATGTATCTGATGATAATGGATCTCGCATGGGATGAGATGATCCTAATGGTGCATCTGATGGCGATGGAGCTGGCATAGGATGTGATGATCCTAATGGTGCATCTGATGAAGATGGAGGTGGCAATGATCCATCCTCTCCAACTAACTGAGTGCCATGCTGGATAATGACATCAGTTAATGATGCAGCTGCATGAAGAGTCTGTATATCCATAGACTCCTCCACCACTACTGGGACCACAACATGAATGAGGGGTTTTCTCATAGTACACCTCCTCTCTTGTGGTCAGGTAATCCTATGTGCCCTAGGTCTATCCTGCACAGAGCCTCTCCCTCTACCCTGGACCTCACGAAAGTCAAAGTAATTCAGCTTCTCACCAATGATAAACTCACAGTATAGCTTCCTCAAAAAATATAAAGGAGCCTCATTATTATTACAAGGTGGTTGGTCAAATACCATGTACAACCTATCCCAAAAAGATGATTTCATCCCCCTATAAACATACCAATGTATAGGAAATCATTTTGTATTAACTTCTAGGGAATTTCTAGTATTAGGATCGGTGAAAAGGGCACATATGTCACATTTTTCTATGCCTTTTCTTTTCACATCCTCATAGCATAAACCATCAGCATAAAATTTATGACACCTATCCCTCCATGAACCCCATTTTGTCACCTCTTGGGACACCTCATTTGCACTATTGGACATTTATTCTAATGTAGTGGCGAGGGTAGAGTGATGCTAAAGACCAGAAGCCTTCAACCTATTGAGCAATATATTAATTTGTTCACTATTTTGGTTAAGCCATTACACAAGGTCTTCTTGTGATGCATCTACATGACCTAATGACACATGTGGAGGGTGTACGGGTGGCGATGGTTGTGGAGGAGGAGAATTTTGTGTACGATTTACGGGTGGAGATTGTGGTTGAGGGTTTATGGGTGGCGAGGGTTTTTGAGGGTTTACATGTGGTGATGATGGTGCTTCTATAGGGGTGGTCTTTCATTTCATTTTTGTCTTTTGGGGTTGTTTGATGAATCTGGAATGAAATTAATAAAACAAAACAAAAAATCAATAAAATAACCTAATTTGATTACAATTGCAAAAACTATAATAATAAAAAAAAAAAAAACAAACTTACCTTTGTTACGGGCCGCCATTGGTTGAAAATCTTGATTAAATTGTGTTTTGTGCAAAACACGATTGGGTTATGCAACTGTTTAACCTCCTCTAGACTTCTGCTCCATGGTTTAGGCATTAAAAAATGGCCTAAGCCGTGGGCTATTTTGTTTTTGTTATGTTTCTCATAACTTGATCAGATTAGTAGAAACTCAATGAGTCTCATAACCCGATCGGGTTATGAAAAAATTCCTCATAACCCGATTGGGTTTTGAGGTGCACACATTTTTTAATAATATATTCTAGGCTTGGTTTACCAAGCCTAGAACGATTTCAAATTTTTAATAACCCGATTGGGTTACTGAAAATTTGAAATTTTTTTAAAGGTGTGTCCACTTTTTTGGTCCACAACTTGGTGCACACACCCTTGAATGGGTTCCTGACTTTGATCTGGATTTATCCCCCTGTTCTCCCCCATTTCCACTTTTCCCAACCTATTTCTGGCACCCTAGACTCAGAAACTGGAACTTTGGCCTCAAGGTCAAGGTCAATCTTTTTGGGTCAAGGTCAACCTTTACCTTGACCTAGGTCACAATCAACCTTTTCTAGGCCCGAGGTTCAAATTTTAGAACCTCAGGGTTTCGGGATGTCGGTCTTTGGAAAAAGTTAATTCCCACTTCCGGGTCGGCTATTTCAAACTTCGGGACAACAAATCCTAAATTATATTTAACATAGGTCCTCTTCTAGGGGCATGGGTCCAATTAGAATTTAATTCTCCTATGTCGGCCTCTCTAGAAGATTGTTCCCTAATTTCATATAAAAGGAAGCTTTCTCCTCTCATTTTCTCTAAGGATGATTTCTAAACACTAAGACTTGATAATTGCAAGAGCTCAAGACTTGAAGAGTGAATTCCAAAGGTGAAGAAGCAAGTTTGAAGAAATCCAAGTAGCCATTGAATCATTCATCCATTCTCAATCACTTCTCAAGCATCCATTTTCATCAAGGATATCCATTGGTGGCCATTGAAAGATTCAAGCTCCATGGAGCCCTCTTGTTGAAGATTTCTCCATTTACATTCTTCCAAGCCTCTTCCAATTCAAGAACCCATTCAAGATTGGTGTTGAAGATCTACAAGCAATTCATTAAAGACATCCTACATTCTACATTCTACATCCATACTTGTGGATTCAAGGATTCGAATCCTCCACAAGGACTTTTACATGAGCAAG
Source organism: Thuja plicata (assembly GCA_018584345.1). NCBI lineage: Eukaryota > Viridiplantae > Streptophyta > Pinopsida > Cupressales > Cupressaceae > Thuja > Thuja plicata. The sequence continues at coordinate 853,194 of MU225805.1, read as the reverse complement.
GTGAATTGTTTCATTTACTTTGTTTATTTTTGTAATTTCAATTATATATTTGAGTTTAATTCCAACACCGGGGTTTGACCAAGGAAAACCCCTCCCCCAACAAACAAAACTTGTTTTCTTGTAGGTACAGGTTTGGAACAGCAGATCGGGACGGAGATTCGGATACCCTTTTTGGCAAACTTCCAGGATCCAAAAATAGAATTTCAGTCTGACACTTTTTAGGTCAATTGTGACCTAGGGTGCAATCGAAAACTCTAGCAAATGGTGACATTGACTTGAGGGTACAAATTGAAACTATCTCAGAATAGAAAAATATTTTTGGGTTTTGTCCATCTCTGTGTTTCTATTCCAGATCTGGTCTTGGATTTTCTAGAAACTCAACATAGGCTTCAAAAACCAATATTCTTCAGATCTACAATATTTCAAGGTTAGTACATTTTTCCTATTCATTTCAATTAAATTTATCAATCCATCTACATACATTTCAAATTAATCAATCAAACCCGGGTAATTAAGATCTTCCTTCCTTATTCTTGTTTCCAAATTATTGATTCATTTATGCATTGATCCTTCTTCTTAGACTAATCAACTTGGATCTTTCATTTGCATACCTAGGGATAGAAGGAGAGCATCTTATCTACCCCCATAACATATTTAAATGTAATATCTATAATATGCACAAACACATCATATTTTCTACCTTACATCATCTAATATTCTTTGTCTTGGGAAGAGAATCAATAAGAACCTTGCATTATATCTTACATGTCAATTTTTTGATTGTGATGACCTCTATTATGGGTATGATTCATGGTTTTTCATGAAGGACTCAATTATGGCAGTACTTTTCAAAATACTTAATGATAAGATTTTCCTTACCTTTATTATGCCTATATGTAAATTTCAAATATAATAAATGGAGATTCAAAGGTAGTTTCTATATTAGTTGTTTAAGGATAAGGACAAATTCAAGATTTAAACAATTGATTTTTCATAACAAGGCACTTTTTAAAACTAGCCTAAAATTAATTTATCAATTCATTGAGATAGCTTCATAAAATGTATTCAACAATTGACAAACGATTACAGAAGTACAAATTTTAAAAAATATTAATAACTTTAATTTTTCAATTTTCCAATTTTAAACTTAATTACATAAAAGTGATTTCTTTTTTTCTAAATGGTTGGAAGTAAAGCTTAGCACAAGACTTTACAACTCAATAATAAAAATGGAACAATATTCTTTTTCTCCAAAAGATTTTCGGATGCAAAGTGTCTAAAAAACCAACAACTCTCTCAGATCATGCTGATCCAAATCCAATTCTTTCATTAAACTAAACATAATATCCAATCTCCTCATGTAATCATCAACAAAACTCAACATTTTAAAGACATCACAAATCCAAAGTTAATAATCTAATTCACAACTATTAGCACGATCATATGGTCAACTAATCATTAGTTCTTCTCCATTAACCTGTTCTCAATATACCATAAGAAGAGACCAATAATAAACTTTCATATTTCATCCAACAACCATTGTTCAAGTGCCAAGAATCAACTAAACAAACAAGGGTTCCATTCTTTATGACTCTCCCCGTTTTGATAGTTTGGACAACTTTGTACTCTCTTATGTACAACTTTCCTTCCAGAAAATATTTTGCAAATCTCTCTAGTTGAAGTTTAGATACCTAGTTTTTTTAAAAACATATTCCAAAATGAACATGATCCAACAGCTCAATAAAACATTATAGTCTATGTACTGAGACCAATGTTTGCTGTCATAAAACAAAGAAAACATCCGGACACATCCATCTAAATCATCAAGTTTATTACTCCATACTCATCCATTAAATCCCAAACCAAATTCATTTTAAAGATACCTTAATCCCCTTCAATAATATGTATCTTTTAGATTTTTCCAATAGTTCATTTGTGAGAAAACTCATACCCTTCCCAAACAGCCTCTTTCATGAGGGTTTCAAACTATTTTTACCAAAACATTCATATCTTTCAAAATACTTATCAAAATTAATCCAAACCAGAAGGAAATGAAAGATTATTCATTTTAATAATTTTATATGCCAATAATACATTTCTCCTAGGCTGTACAAGCCCGTACAAATCCTGGGAACAACACTGTTATTCCAAAAAACAAATCAAAACATAAATAGATGAATGCCAAATCTTACCAAAATGACTTTCTTCCTTCCAATAAATTTTCCAACTATTTTTGGATCATAAAATAAAGGATTAATATATTTTCTTGTTCCTTCAACCACTCACAACCAACTTTTAACCTCTTTTGCAACTTTTTGTTGCATTTTTGCAACTTTGCTTGACAACATTTTGTTGTCAAGTTGACAACTTTTACACTTTTTTCACAAATGACTTCATGGCTTTATAAAAACCATTCAAACACATCGTATGGCTCCTCAAATGACTAAATACATCTATTTTAGCCTTTTCTTGTCTCTTTTACATCATGTTGAACTTTTGATAACTAGGCCTCAAATGACAACTAAATGACACTTTCACATTTTTATTTGCTCTTAGGCATTACATTTGATTCTATTACATAAAATATAAAATCCAAAAATATAGATTAACATATTAAATTTAAAATATCCCTTAGGATATCCTATAATGTTGTGATGTCTAGGTGCTCCTGCACCATACTACCAACCTTGAAATCTTTCCAAGTCTCTTGGAAAAAGAAACCAACAATACATCATTTCCCTTGATGCCTTTGTCTATATCTTCATCTTTTCCTAAAATTTACCTCTTTCCTCAGAAACTTTGTCTTCAAGGACACAAGACTGTCCCTTTCATCATCTTGTCTAATGCCCATGTCTGTGGAGCATCAATGGTTGCAACTCAAAGGTTCCAAAAAATCCACCACACCTCTTGCTGCTACACAACTACCAACATACTACCATCTTACCCATCCAAGACCGTGGAAGATGCACTACCACCCTCCCTTAGTGGCTTCTCTCTTTGCACCTTCTACCTAACTTCATCTTGATGGAGACAAAATCAAGACCTGTTATTAGGTCTTCCACACACACCTTCATAGACTTCCTTACTGCAACTTTGATGGATAATAATCCTGCAACCAAAACAAGTACACAAACCTCAAACAACCAACCCAGATATTTTGCTGGGCTCTGATACCAATTTGATGCAAAGCATCTACAAAACCAACAACTCTCTAGGATCATGCTGATCCGAATCCAATTCTTTCATTAAACTATACATAATATCCAATCTCCTCATGTAATCATCAACAAAACTCAACATTTTAAAGACATCACAAATCCAAAATCAATAATCTGATTCACAACTATTAGCATGGTCATGTGGTCAACTAATCATTAGTTATTCTCCATTAACCTATTCTCAATATACCATAAGAAGAGATCAATAATAAACTTTCATATTTCATCCAACAACCATTGTTCAAGTGCCAAGAATCAACTAAACAAACAAGGGTTCCATTCTTTATGGCTCTCCCGGTTTTGACAGTTTGGACAACCCTGTACTCTATTATGTACAACTTTCATTCCAGACAATATTTTGCAAATCTCCCTTGTGGAAATTTAGATACCTAGGGTTTTTAAAACATATTCCAAAATTAACACGATCCAACAGTTGAATAAAACGTTATAGTCTCTGTACCGAGACCAATGTTTACTGTCATAAAATAGAGAAAACATCCACACACACATCCATCTAGGGCATCAAGTTTATTACTTCATACTCATTGATTAAATCCCAAACCAAATTCATTTTAAAGATATCTGAATCCCCTTCAATAATATGTAACTTTTAGATTTTTCCAATAGTTAATTTGTGAGAAAACTCAGACCCTTCCCAGTCAGCCTCTTCCATGAGGGTTTCAAACTATTTTTACCAAAACATTCATATCTTTCAAAATACTTAACGAAATCAATCCAAAAAAGAAGGAAATGAAATATTATTCATTTTACTAACTTTACATTCCAATAATACATTAGTCTCAGGCTGTACAAGCCTGTACAAATCCTGGGAACGACACTGTTATTCTCAAAAACCAATCAAAACACAAATAGATGAATGCCAAATCTTACCAAAATGACTTTCTTCCTTCCAATAACTTTTCCAACTGTATTTGGATCATACAATAAAAGATTAATATAGTTTCTTGTTCTTTCAAACACGCATAACCAACTTTTAACCTCTTTTGCAACTTTTTGTTGTATTTTTGCAAGTTTGCTTGACAACATTTTGTTGTCAAGTTGACAACTTTTACACTTTTTCACAAATGACTTCATGGCTTTATAAAAACCATTCAAACACATCATATGACTCCTCAAATGACTAAATACATCTATTTTAGCATTTTTCCTGGATCTTTTACATAATTTTGACCTTTTGACAACTAGGCCTCTAATGACAACTAAATGACACTTTCACATTTTTATTTGCCCTTAGGCATTACATTTGATTCTATTACATAGAATATCAAATCCAAACATATGAATTAACATATTACATTTAAAATATCCCTTATGATCTCCTGCAATGTCGTGATATCTAGGTGCTCCTGCACCATTTTCAAAGGTAGCCTCCATATTAGCTGCACAAACATAAGCACAAACTAATATTTTAACAATGACAAGCCATTTCTTTTAACTTATCAATTCAGCAAAATAAATTTATACAAAATATTTAACATTGACAAATGATTGCGAAAGTCAAAATATTATAAAGTTGTAATTTGATGATTTGCAAATATATTGTACACATTAGAAAATATCAAAATTTTCACATATTTCAAAGACGTCCTCTAACTATTTTATGATTATAAAATCTTAATCTTTGGGAAAACTCATCTAACTATTTCATACTCATCTAACTATTTCATGAAGACTATTTTCTTGAACTGTAAATCAATGGCGACAACTTCGGCAAGACCGTAAGAAAAGAGAATATTCTTGCTTAAAATATGTAGTTTCCATCAAAGAGCTATTTGACAAAAAGATGCGAAGATCTCGAGCTGATTTGACACAGATTGAAGTCACATTTTCCGTTGAGAAAAAGATGAGTAGATTCTCCTCTCTCTCTCTCTCCATGCCGATCTCATGCTGTTAACCTGACTTTAACATTTTAACGAGTCACACACTATATATGACAGAAGGATCTTCTAGATTAGTAGGAGTGCGAACACTAAACTCACGCTTACAGTCATTATCAAAACATTTGAGCTGTCCCCTTCAATCGCTTTGAAACCTATTGTCTTGTGCATCATAATCAGTCCAATATATTAATATTGCAAGGTCCAGTAATACAATCAAAGTTGTTTTAAACCTCTTCTAATGGTTTCGCGTTCTCACTATGGGCTTTAATCATCTATGTTGATAATAATTTTTATCAAGCATGCTCCTTTAAACTCCTTTTCCTCGGATTGATCGACAATCTTATCAGGTTTGCAATTCGATGATATATATGACTCTACTCTCTCTCTCTTTTTAAAAAACTTTCCTTTTGCTCTAATTTGACACTGTATATTACATCTTTTAAATTTATTACATCATATTAATTGGCTTGTTACATTTAGAAAATAATATATATGACACCTTAAATCATTAGTAAATGGTAAAAAATATTAAAGATTAATATAATATAGCATTTTAATTTATAAAATTAATAAATATTATATTATATAAGTGATCAATTTTTTGAATATGGATTCTTACAAAAATTTATAATGATAGTTGATTTAAGTTTTATAATATTTTTTAACAAATTATCTTAAATTATTTTTAATATAAATATAGAAACTTATTAATATAAGATAATAATTCAGATTTTGACATTTATTATTAATAGTACTCATTATTTAATAATAATATAATAATTTAGGATCTTTTCAAAGTAGACTATAATTTTGTATTAAATATAAGGAGATCACCAAAAAATATCAGTTACATCGAAATGTACAGAGTAAGAGGCCAAGCCTCACAACAAGAGTTCTACAGAGATCAACTATCAACTGGTCCTATACATAGATACATAGCAAAAAAAGTAGTCCAACATGCTAATGGAAAATGTTTTCATGTGTGTCAACTCAAGTAGTCCACCCCAAATTCCCTTTCATCCATACAATGCTCTTCCGCTCCTGGATCTGGGCAAGTATAAAAATCTGGTCTTTCTTGGAGTTCTTGTTTTTCTTAACCTCTTGGTTAAGTTTCTTGAGTGTCTTTTTGAACATCTGCATGTCATCCATATTCTTTCTCCACTCATAACCATCCTTCATCTCAAAGACAAAGAAGGTGGCATAACTAGTTCTCAGGAACCTTTTGAGCTTCTCCTTATCAATCAACATCATAGTATGAACCTACGAGAAGATTTTAAAATGTGTGAGTTTTCAAAAAAACTCAGTAAGGACTCTGGGGTTACTTTGATACCTTTATTCATTTCTACACTTCCATATCTGCCATAAAACATTAGATGAAAGAATATTCCAGAATAGATTAGTATCTTTTTTTATCCCATCAATATGCCTAGTAACAATATCAAGAATAGTAAAATCCATAGGGTAAGAGATACCAAATATTTGTCAAACTTCCTTAGCAAAGATACAATCAAAGAAAATGTGTCTACTAGTCTCAGGAAGCTTGCATAATTTATTGTAATGAACAATAACATTGTTATTTCTAATAGGTAATCTGTCAAGGAGCAGCAACCATTTAAAATATTTTATTTTAGGTTCAATAGAGCCCTTCCACAGAATGCTGAAATACTTCTTCCACGAGAAGATGTCAAGGGAGGAGTACCAAAGAAAATTGACATGGTCGATTTGTTAGTAATAACTGAGAGGGGGGTGGGGGAGGGGGGGCAGTGAATCAGTGGCCTCAAAAATTTATCCTTTAAACTTTAATCCACCAATTATTACACCTCAGATTATTAAGTCCCTACAAGATGCATGCCTTTGAAATACTTGAAACAATTTACTATCTGTCAGTTTACCTTGTCTGTCCTTATTCTCCTTGATTACCAATAAGCAACAAAACTCATTTATCAATACTTAGTAAATATGCAGAGTATACCAATCAATCCATAAATACATGTGAAATGTAAAACAATATAGTAATAAACCATACACACATAACACAAGGATTTTAACGTGGAAACCCTATTAAAGGAAAAACTGTTAGAGTAATAGTACATTTGCCTTTATAATTAAACCACTTCAGTTTAATTATTAAAGCTAACTATTATTCTATTCACTTAAGCTTGTTATTTGTAGGTGCATAATAATTAATATATTTATTAATTATTAAATGCACAACCTAGCTTTCTCTGGCCTTAGGGTTTCTCACCTTATATGCCGCTTTTGTAATTATTTTAATTCACTTTTTGGGAAATAATAATTTTGCTCTCACTCCACTGAGATTTTTTAAACCCTTGCTTCTGTCTCTTTGGCTTCCATTCACTATCAGGTATTTGCATACAGGTGTTCTTGGCGAGCTGTGAAGTTAGATTTCTCAACTTCTACATGGTATCAGAGCCACCCTGTCACTGTCTGGTTTGAAAGTTTTTTGAAGCCACGATTCAAAGATGACAGCCACAGCTTCTCTAGGGTTTTTCTGTCACTTTGAAGGAGGCACTATTTTCTGAAGTTGTTTGAGCAAAAATAGACTCCACCATTGCATTCAGAAGGCCCAGGAGAGTTGAAATACATATAAAGTTTGACCATTTTGGTTATAGTGCCCTCAGGGAAATTTTTTTTGGCCTATTAGGGCCGTACAGGGATGAAAAATGAGGAAAAAAGGAAAAAAAATTAGAAAAAGGTGTTTTTATTAAATTTTGGGGCTATCGGAGTGCGCCGCCATCGCGCCACCCTAGCTCCACCCTCCAGTCGCCCGCTCTCGGCCCCTGCCAGTGCGCGCCACCCTCCGGCCTCCAGCAACAGTGGAGCTACTCGCGCCACCAGTGGCGCCGCCCGCCTCTGTGACACCGCCCGGGAGAGGCTGCCACTAGCGGTAGCCACCAACCAGCCACTGGCCTGTCACTGACATCAGCAACCAGAATTTTTTTCTGGCAACTCTTTCAAATTTTCCAGCGAAAATTTTCTTTTCTGGCAGTCGGCAAATTTTTTTGGCGAACCTTCCGACGGGCATCAATTTTTTTCTCGTAGACTGGTGACGGTCATTTGCACGTCAATTTTTTTCCAGTGACTGTGTTTTTCTAGTGAGTTGTTTTTTGGAGGGGCACTTGGTTTTTTGGCCGTAACTTGAGCATACGGTGTCCATTTTTTTTAAAAAAAATATCGCCAGAAATGTGTTTCTGAGCCAGACATGATGATGGTGGTCTTGCTCATTGATTCAGCCATTTGAGCTCCTGGTTTTGGGGTTGAAGTAGAGGATTCATTTTCCTCCCTCTCTGCATCTGGCGTTCAGGTTTTTTCCTAGTTTTTTGTGCTTTCAGTAATTGATTCTTTACTGTATCGGGGTTAGAATCATACTTTGTGGGGGGTGGTTTTTTCTTTTTGTTATTTATTTTTAGAAAATTACCCTTCTACTTCCATCTTTTTCTTCTCTCAATGCCAGACCCCTCTATGGCCTGGCTGACACCGCACAATTACCACACTTGAAAAGCACACATGACCGGGCTACTCATGTCACATGGCTTATGGTCATGCTTAGATGAAAATCAACCTATCCTATAGCATCCTTTTGAGATCCTTTAGCAAAGGAATAAAATGGATGAAGCCATGGGCTTGATTGTACTGAATATTTTCGATAGTCTTGTCTTTCACCTAGATGGTTTGACAACTCCTAGGGCCATTTGGGGCAATTTTTCAGATTTGTTTGGCACAGTGAATGAGTTTTGTGCACTACAGCTTGATGTAGAGCTAACCACTTTGACACCTACCAGATTTCCCACCATTGAGGACTTCTTGATGAAGTTCAAGTCTTTGCGCTCAGTTTTACAGGGATGTGGGAAAATGAAGACAGATGATGAGTGTATCTTCTTGATACTCTCAAAGTTGCGAGGATAGTATCAAATCTTCTCTTCCACTTTCTACTCCACCATGGATGCTTTGGGTGCTAGACACACCATGCTTTCTTTTGAGACATTATGTGATCGGTTGACATAGGAATAGGAAAAGATCCAATAGATGGATCTTCTGGCTTTTCTAGCCAAGCATTGGTTGCTCAATCTTCACAGGGGAAACCAAAATAGAAAGGCAAACTGAAAAAAGATTCTACAAGCAATGAGTCTTCATCCAAACCTGCACATAAAAATGATTTAAAACCTCCAGCTAACCCTTCCAAGGGTAAATCTTCTTTGAAGTCTACTGAGTCTACCTCCAAGACTAAGAAGAAATCAGCTGAGACCTATAGCTTTTGTGGCAAGGATGGACATTCTGTTTCTCAGTGTTGAAAATATTTGGAGGCTTTAGAGGAAGCCATGCAGGAGCATCACATTTCAGCTACTCAGTCCACATCCTCCCCTGCAGGGAAAGGTCATGCTCTTACTGCATGAGCTATGACTTCTGGGCCCACCTAGATTCTTGATTCTGGTGCTTCTCACCACATGACACACTCAGCAGTTGGTCACCTCACTTTCCCCTTGTGCTACTTCATAGATTGCAGTTGGGAACTCATCTCATCTTTTTGTTTTGGGTTCTAGTTCTGTTGCATTGGTTGGGGGTTCTCTTCAGGATGTTCTCTTGGTCCCTGATATTTCGATGAACCTTCTATCTATCTATCAGATTTTCCACTCTGGCTCTAGTAAGACAGTTGAGTTCTCACCACATGATGTGCTTATTTGGGACTTACATGATTCTGAGATGAATGTGGCTACTGGGAGTGTTGACACTGCATCCCGACTATACAGATTTGATGGATTTGAGTCTTCTGCTGGCACAAGTTCCTGTCTTATAGCACATGCAGATTCAGTGAGAAAACTTTGGCATGAGCGTTTGGGCCATGTCAATTACAGATATCTTCAGCAGATGAGCACACAGGCACTTGTTCTTGGGCTTCCACAGATTACTTGCATTGATGGGGTTTGTCAGGGTTGTGTTCTTGGTAAACAACATAGGGATCCTTTTCCTCAAGGATGAGCTACTCGTGCTTTGGCACCATTGGAGTTGATCCATAGTGACCTCATGTCATTTCCTACTCCTTTTTCTAGTGCCACATATGCGCTTACTTTCATTGATGACTTCTCCAGGTGCACATGGGTGTACTTTTTAAAGTACAAGTCTGTTGTCTTTGATTCATTTCAAGTCTTTAAGACATTTGTGGAGAAGCAATCTGGTCTTTCTATTCGCTGGATATGCACAGATAATGGGGGGGAGTATGTGAACCAAGATTTTAGGGATTTTTTCTCTAAACATGGTCTTCAACATCAGTTTCCACTGCCCTACACCCCTCAGTAGAATGGTGTGGTAGAGAGAAAGAACATAACACTTCAGGAAATGGCTAATTGTATCATACAGTCCAGGTCCATGGATTCAACTTTTTGGGCAGAGGCAGTCAATTGTGCCAACGATATTCAAAATTGGATGCCTTACAAGGTAGTTTGATATATGACTCCTGAGGAGGCTTGGTCTCATGTCAAGCCTGATGTATCTTCATTTTGAGTTTTTGGTAGTGAAGCATGGGCATTTGTGCCCGACGCTCAGAGGAGAGTGATGGAGCAAAAGAGCTGACACCTCATTTTTTTTGGCTACTGTGAGGATGTTAAGGCATACAGGTTGTTTGATCCTGATTCTAGAGAGGTCCTATTTCGATAGGATGTCCAGTTTGATGAGCGCCTTCCTGCAGTAGATACCCTGCTTCCCAAGTCTACTTCACTTACCACTACTCCATCATCTCTTCCAACTTTGTTTCAGGATGATGAGGATGATGATCTTGGTGATCCCCATTTACCTCCCCCATAGGATCCTCCACAGATGCCTAGATGGGCTCGTGTTACAGTTTATGCTGTAGGATCTTTGGCTGGTGACCCTTCCACTTCTTGTCGCACCTGGTCTCATATTGCGGGTTCTAGTCTTCTGAGTCATGCTATTTGTGGTTATCATGAGACATTTGGGGCAGCGACAGGACAACTAAGTGGGACAGTGCTATGGAGGAGGATTATTCTTCTTTGATGAAGAATCACACTTGGGATCTTTGTTCTCTTCTTAAGGGAAGAAAGTTAGTGCGATGCAAGTGGTTGTATCGTACTAAGTTTGCTGCTGATGGTTCTATTGATAAGTACAAGGCATGTCTTGTTGTGAAGGGGTTTTCATAGGTTGAGGGTATTGATTACACTAAGACATTTGCCCCTGTCGCCAAGATGAACTCTGTTCACCTTGTCTTATCCCTCGCAGCTTCTCAAGGATGGCCCATTTTTCAGATGGATGTGAAGAGTGCTTTCTTGCATGGTGATCTTAGTGAGGAGATTTACATGGAGCAGCCTCAGGGATTTGTGCAAGATTCCTCCTTGGTTTGCAAACTTTGGCATTCTTTGTATGGTCTCAAACAGGCCCCTCGGGCTTGGTATGAGAAGATGGACTCCTTTCTTCTTTCTACAAGATTCACACATTGTCATTCTGATCCTACAGTCTACATTCATCATCTTGAGGATGAGGTTTTGATCCTTGTGCTATATGTCGATGATCTTCTCATCATAGGTAGCTCATCTTCTATGATTCAGGATGTTCAGCGCGCATTAATGGAGCAGTTTGAGATGATAGACCTTGGTCTATTACACTTCTTTCTGGGTCTGTAGATTGTTCAGTCCCCTACTGGGATCTTTGTTTACCAGCAGAAGTATGCTCTTGACATGCTTCAACACTTTGATATGCTTGATTGCAAACCCGCTCCCACACCTTTTCATTCGGGTGTTACTTTGTCTACCTCTTGCACTTCACCTTCAGTGGGTACTACATTGTATTGATAGTTGGTTGGCAGTTTGTTGTACCTAACACACACTCATCCTGATCTCTCCTTTGCAGTTGGCCTTCTCTCTCGGTTCTCACACTAGCCACATGAGCGTCATTAGCAAGCTGCTAGGCACATTTTGAGATACATTCAGGACACACTTATGTATGGAATTCATTACACATTAGGTGCTCCTCATATTGTTGGCTACACTGACTTAGATTGGGCTGGTGATGTTGATGATCAGAAGTCTACTTATGGCTTTGTCTTTTGTCTTGGCTCTAGACCTATCACATGGCCGTGCAAGAAGCAGAATGCTTGTGCACTTTCATCTATAGAGGCTGAGTATAGAGTAGCAGTGCATGCTAGTCAGGAGATTTTATAGCTTTGATAGTTGATGACTGAGTTTGGTTTTCCTCCTGATCGTCCCACTATTCTGTGGTGCGATAATTAGAGTGCTATTCACATTTCCTACAACCCGATGGAGCATCAGCGTACTAAACACATTGAGCTTCATATGCATTTCATCCGTCAGCAGATTTAGGATGGTGTTCTCTCTTTGGAGTACATTCCCACTGACGTGTAGGTTGCTGACATCTTCACCAAACCTTTTGCATCTCTGCGCTATCTTCAGTTGCGTTCTATGCTTGGGGTGACAGAAGTTGTGCTTGGGGGGTCTTGTTGAGGCCTTCCTTCCTTCATGTTTTTTTTCAGCATGTTTTTGTATCTCTTTTTGGGGTAGAGTTTTTCCCACTAGGTTTTCTCTATTTCCCTATTATACAGAGATTTCTTTGTAGTTGGGTACCTGATCAGGCCTTGTTGCTGGGACCCATTTCTTTTGCTTTCATAGCTGTGCTAGGTTAGTTTCCTCCTGAGCTTCACTTAAGGTGGGGTGTTATAGTAATAGTACATTTTCCTTTATAATTAAATCACTTCAGTTTAATTATTAAAGATAACTATTATTCTATTCACTTAAGCTTGTCATTGTCATTTGTAGGTGCATAATAATTAATATGTTTATTAATTATTAAATGCACAAACCTAGCTTTCTCTGGCTTTAGGGTTTCTCACCTTATAGGCCACTTTTGTAATTATTGTAATTCACTTTTTGGAAAATAATAATTTTGCTCACTCTACTGAGATTTTCCAAACCCTTTCTTTTGTCTCTTTGGCTTCCATTCAGTATCAGGTATTTGCATGCAGGTGTTCTTGGTGAGCTGTGAAGGTGGATTTCTCAACTTCTACAAAAACCACTGGGACTGGTACCCCAAATTTTCACTCTTCTGAAGTGAGCCCTATTAGGAGCGAACCCTATTAAAGGTTACAAACACACTGTTAAGTGCGACCTTGGTAGAGGATTTTTATACATAGGTTGTCACTAAGTATTTGGCATCTACGCTACCATCCTTGAATCAGCCTTTGGACTGTCAATAGGCTTTATGCTAATATTACTACCATCCTTGAATTAGCCTCCTTCTTACACTATCAATAGGCTTTATGTAAGACCGATGCTACTATCATGAGTCAACCTTTTTGGTAATCTGTTAGGATATACCTCAATTATAAAAGACTGTTAAGTCCTGCTCTGTTAAGAGACTTAATGCTTCAATGGTTAAACTGAAACATAATGACCTATTTCTAATGCAACTTGAATTGCAGATATTTAGATCTATTTATGTATAATACCTTTCTGATCAATGTATCAATTCACTTTCTTTGTACTTCACTCTTTCTGCTTTGTGATGTTGTGCTTTACTATTCGTCGGTGTCTGTAGAATTCTTTAGCTCTCCCTTCGCTTGATTGATTAGGACTGTATGAAGTTTATCCTTCATCACTTTCTCTTCAGCATCTTCTTTCAATTCACTCCCCCATATATCTAAGTGTATGTGGAAATGAATTATGATTGTCTCTTATATAGACATGATTTTCCTTGATTCTTGATTCTTGGAGTGAAAAACAATCTAGCCAATTTGATTTATGACTTTAACTCCTGATTTATCTTGTAGTATCTTCTTTGCAAGTGTATACATCAATTGCTTTAACTGTGGTTGAATAAATAAAACAACCAGTTAAGTCTATCTTTAAGATCTGCCAACTAGATATTTTGTCATTTTCTGATCTCTCTATTATGTCGGTCAATTCTATAGTTCATCGCCGGTGACAACTGCCAGTTCCATTGGTGCAACTTTAGTTAGCTTTGGGATCTTCATCCATCGGGCATCATTGGATCTTTCTCATTGGGCAACAATGTTTTCATCTCATCGGGCATCATGTGATTCTGCTTCATCGAGCAACACTATCTTCTATTCATCGGGCATCACTGTGACTTTATCTCTGTCTTTATCGGTGGTGTGCACTCTGTCGGTGTTGTCTGTTACTTAGTGAATACTTGAATTTTATGCATTGCTAAAAGCATAACCTTTGTTCCATTGATTCTCTGAAGTCTTTGGTATTATGTATATGACAATATAGATGATATCAAGATGACATCAATGACAATACAAACCATTAACTAATTTAATGTCTTGCATCATCTTCAACTTAACATTATCAAACATTCAATCAGTTACATGTCATTAATCTCTCCCTTTGGCATTGATGGAAACATTCTTTACTATCATACTATACTATTTCTAATACAACATGAAATACAATTGTTGAGATTCATCAAATTACCAAACAATTTGTTTTGATAATTGAAAAAATGTCTAACCATCGGTAAGCTCTGTGTTGGCTTAGATTTTATTCTTGCAGCTTTCTCTATTTCTTCTTCTGATGTGTTGTGACCTCTGTTGGTGTCAATTTCTCTCTCTTCTTCTTTAATGTCTATGTCTTTTGTTTGCAACTTTGATACAAATTCTCTCCCTATGGATATGATCTCTCCCTATTTGGGGTAATCTGATAATGAATAGTTTATAATGATAATATGGATACATTCTCTCCCTTTGACATTAATGCCAAACAAATATTTTCATAAATATCTGACATTCTATCAAACAATTTCTTCTATCCATAATATATTCCTTGAATTTCCCTTATCCATCATCAATATAACAATTTGCTCTGGTGCTTGGTTCTAATATATACCTTTCTATATATAGATGTAGCTTTGAAGTTCAGCTTCTGCTTGCATCAATCATGAATGATATTCTGATAATATATATGGTTGATGTAGCTTGCAGTCCTTTTACTAACTGGTAGACAGGGGTTTGACCCCTAGTCTTTTTCTCAGGTACTCAAATGTATCCTTGGGCAGTGGCTTGGTGAAAATATCAGCCAATTGTTCTTTTGATTGCACATATTCAAGTATCACCTCTTTTTCTTGAACTTGTTCTCTTAAATAATGATACTTGATGGAAATGTGTTTAGTCTTTGCATGCATGACTGGATTTTTGGAAATATTTATTGCACTGGTGTTATCACAATAAATAATCACTGGTTCTTTGATCTTCATATGCATACCTTCCAGCAACTGTTTGATCCATGCAATATTTGAGAAGTTTGTAGTAGCAACAACATATTCTTCTTCTACAGTAGACTGAGAGATGCATCCTTGCTTCCTGCTAATCCATGTGACAAGCCTATCACCCATAAAGAATTCTCCTCTAGTTGAGCTCTTCGGTCATCAATATTTCCAGCCCAATCAGCGTCGGTAAACAATTTTAGTTCAAATTTGCCTTCTCTTCTATACCATAAGCCAAATTCCTCAGTATTCTTCAAATATCTTAATATTCTTTTCACAGCAGTTATATGTGATTCCATGGGGTTAGCAGAAAATCTAGCAACAATTCCTACTACATGTGCAATATCTAGTCTAGTGTGTAGAACATACATGAGTTTTCCTATCATTGATCTGTATAGAGTCTGATTTACCTCTGTTGTCTTATCTTCTTTTGTTAATTTGCATCCAGTAGCTATCGGTGTTCCAACAGGTTTGGAATCTTCCATCTTGAATATTTTTAGAACTTCTTTGATGTATTTGGAC
>MU225805.1:783073-805176 GCA_018584345.1 Thuja plicata | reverse complement strand
AAGGCTGAAGGCCAACTTCTTGCAACTTATATTTTCCTTTTCTCTTTCCCAACTCATATTTAAAAAAAAGGATAATGGTGGCTTTATTCATAATAGAGTCCTTCTAGTACACTATGAATTCTTAAAATTATTCAATAGCATCCATTGATTATCCTTTGGGTTGACATTTTCATATTTTATTTATAAATTAGGTTACTAATTTATAGCATACCTAATTTATTAACTACTAACCTAAACCTATACTAACATAAATTAATAAAATACACCAACATTCCCCCCCACCCTTATTACATTAATTCAAACAAGAGTGGAAGTTTCATGGGTTATAGACCAACCCTCTGGAAACTTTGATGAAGCACCTTCACTAATCCTCCTTCCCGCTCAAGAAACACTTAACTGGCCGCATTAGTGGAAGTCCCAGCTACAAAACCTGAAGGGGTCTGCACAACATGAGTGTTCCCACCTCTCTTGCATAGTGAGACACATTTCCTCTAAAATTTTACATCTCCTCCAAGTTTATCTAATGGCTCCTCTAGTGGTGCACATGAGACACCTTTCATTTGAAAGTCCACATCTTTGAGTGTGTCTAACGCCTCCTCAAGTATCGTAGAAATAACCTCCTCTAGTACACAAATCACTATCGACATGCCTAGACATGAGACGCCTTTCCTCTGGAAGTCCACATCTCCTCCGAGTGTGTCTAACACCTCCTCAAGTGCTCGACACATCATATTCAAATCCCGCCCCCTCGCTCCTTTAAGGGAAAATCATTACACCATGCCCTCTCTTCTCTTTAGGGACACAAGTATATTAAGCCCCCTCTTTTGTTTAGGGACGAATCTGCCAAGCCCCGGCTTTTCAAGGACACAAATAGATTGTTTCTCATGCAATGAATCATCTTTAAGCGAGAAGCTAGCTTTGGATGATGGAAAACCTCCTGCATCCATTGCCTCCAACATCCTATAATATCCTGTTACTCTTTATCAATTTGTTGGTTGATAAAGATGACTTTGAAAACACAAACAATTTGTGACATATGTGAAAAGAGGACACCGGTAACTTTAACAAATAATAGACCCATAAGTCCAACAAAAAAAAAAAAAACTCCCGTCCCTCCAATTATAAAAACAAAATTCCTTATCTCTATCTTGATACATTGCAGTCCATGTCAACTTTGATGGCTTCAGATGACTATAACAGTACCTCTTACACAGTGAATTTAGAAATAGGGAAAATCTTAAAAGACAAACCTGATACCCTTTGCAAGATAAATCTTTAAACTGCTAAAGAGGAAAATATGTCTCGAGAACCATGGCACCAAATTAGATTTCCATCGGCTCCTTCTCAATTAGAATCCTCCTGCACAAAATCAGATTTCCCTCGGCTCCTTCTAAATTAGAATCCTCATTACACCAGGCCTGGTTCCTTGAATTTTTTTTTTTTCGCATTAAGAAATTACAGCATGGGCTATAAAAGTATGAAAGATGCTCTTGCCAAAGATAAATAATGATGTTTATTTACCACCGCAATGAAAGCTTTTAGACTAGAGGATGATTACTCTGTAATTCTCTTTACAAATCCAACATATTTTGAATCCCTCTCTGTGTTGAGGAAATCTCTACAATCCATAATAGACGTCCTTGAGGAGCATTAATTGTAGGGATCCAACGGTGCCACAAAAAAAACATATATGATATTTAAATGCTGCAATCAAAAGATCTTGTGCGCACATCAAACCAAAAAAAAAAGAAAATATAAAACGAACTCTACGTTACAAGTGGTCATCACTTCGAGATATTAGTACTACCTCGAGCACCATTCCTATGTATCTCAGGGGTTTGATTGCTATATAAATATCAGGATATGCAGAAAACAGAAGTGTTTTAGAACTTTAGAAACTTTCAAACCAATGCAGTTGACAGGCACACCGCTCCCAACCTCTTCATTTCTCTGTAATAATTTGAGAGAAGAAACCCACACTACGGCAGTATCTATACGTCCAACGACATGTATGATCATGTTTTTGAAGCACGCACAACTCTCATTCAGTAAATTTGCGTGGCTGAACAGTATACTGTTCGAATGGCTTCACATTTTTTAACATAATCGTTCTTCTCATGTTGTCATTTGCATTTTATCGGACACTAACAGCATAGGAGCATACTACCACTCTGGTACCAAATGTAAACAAGGACAGAATAGAACATAAGATCAAAGCATGTTTCGATTCAAAATGGATGTACTCAGAGTTGCATTCAATGATCTTTCATTACAATGAAATGGCTATTTTATAAACCCTGTTTCCTCTCACAGAAACTGTCTATCCGAATAACTTCCCAGCATCTAACTATTTAACTAATTTATAGCATACATAATTTGTTAACTACTAAACTAAATTAATGAAATACGCCAACACTACAGATTTGCATGCAACTACGTGATTTTCTACTTCCAAATGTTTATAAGGAAGCTAGAAAATTTATAGATCTCCTCCATAATGCCATAGTGCTAAATGTAGAGGGTACAATATGGCTAGTTTAAAGGAAAAATAGAGACCAAATCAAGTTCTTCAACCAGGGTTGTCTCCTTCGGAATTAAAAGTAGGGCAATCGGAAGGAGGCAAAGAGAATAATCTGAGATAATCAAATTCACACAAATGTAGGAATGATATATTAAGGATCGTTAGGACTATAATTCATATTTAAATCAAGATAGGAGAATCCTTATTTGGTTTAGAACAGGATACGTTTAATCTTTAGCTATGTGTGCTTTTAGGCCAACTTGTATAGATTTCCCCTTGAAAGAGTTAGAATACATCTCTAAAGGAAAGGCCCTATGCTACAACAACTAATAAAAAATCCTTTGGGAATAATGTAAGAGTAGAGTCATGTACATACTAAGAGAAAATGTGTGGACAGAAGTGGAGAAAGGGCTCTATTTTTTTTCTTATTGTGCATAGGGTCCTTAACTAGATAGAAGACATTATGAACTCTGGAATGGAAAAATTGAGATGGACTAAGGGTTAAATTGAGCTAAGATAAAATGAAAAAATAAGAATTATATTAAAGAGACAAAGTATTAACAAAATCCATATCTTTCTTGTTATACTCTTCTAAAGACATATAAATAAAAAGCATTGCATCTTAATTTATGGTAGAAATTATTAATAATGGTGAAAAGGAAATCATGGAACTACTTCGATCGTTTCTCCAAATTAGAATACCTTATTAGGACTTTAGTTATTTTAGTTTAAGCTCTTAAGAGATCTTCCCTATTAAAACCATTTTTGATATGGTTCACCTTTTCTCCCTTAGCCAAGACTATTTTCATCACATTTTTCAAATCTCCCTTATTTTATGGGAATTTTGACTCCTTTAGTAGGGAGACTAGTTACAATGAGAATATTCTCAATGATTAATTGAAAGGATATAGTATGGAAAAGTACAATTCTCACCTTCTAGAGCTTAGAAAACTACATTAAAAGGCCTTGATCATACCCATTCTAGCTTCAATGTATCAAGTTGAATATTATTCAACTAGATACTTTCTAGACTTCATGCTCACTCTTCAGGGTATCAAAAACTGTACATTCCACATGTATAACATCTCCATCCTTGATGGAACAACCAACATTGGATGTAGAGGGATTGTAGGTCACATAAGAGGTCCAATATTAGAAACATATAATAATATAAAGAAACACCACTAAGAGATATAGTACAATAGAGTAGGAAAATAACACCAAAATTAATAGTAGAATTTAGTGTAATTTTGGGTCTAAACTGAGCCTCTCCAATAGAAACAAAGTCAATGCCCAAATGCCTTGATCACTGAGCGTCGTACTTAGCGTCATAGGTTTATTCGATATTTGTGTTGAGCATTGAGCTACAACCTGGAATGCGTCATTAGTTGTGTGAGGAAAAGAAGTGAACAATTGCATCCACTTGGCAATGGGTATTGCACCAAAAATGATGTCGGATTTGGATTCTAATTTTTCTTCTTTTCTTGCTTATGGTTTTCTTTCTTGTTATGCTTCTAGGTTTGCTTCTATTATAACATCGTTTGTTGCTTTAGGTTTGGCTTCCAATTGTGCTTCTATTATAAAGTCATTTTTCCCTTCTGGTTTTGCTTCATATTTGGCTTCCTATTTTTCTTCTATTTCTACTTCTATTATAATGTCCTTTGTTTGTTCTATTTTTGCAAAAAATTTGGCTTCCTATTCTTCTTCCAATTTATCTTCTGTTGTTTCTTCTTGTTTTGCTTCCATTTTGCTTCGAGCTTTGCTTGTATTATAATGTTGTTTGTTGCTTCCAATTTTTGTTCACATTTTACTTTCAAAATTACTACTAGTTTTGGTTTTGGCTTTTCTTAGACACGTGCTTCCTTGTTTGCTTCCATTTTTGCTTCTTTTTTTTTCTTCTTGTGTTTCTTCCGATTTTGCTTCCATTATCACCATTTATTGGTTTCAATTTGATGCCTATTATGATGCCACTTGTTACTTCCAATGTTGCATCTAATTTTGCCTCTTGTGTTGCTTAAATATTTTCTACTAGTTTTTCTTCTAGTTTTGCTTCCATTTTATTCTACCAGTTTCTCTTTTTTGATTCCATCTTTTCTTCTTCAAGTTGCTTCCCATTTTTCTTCTAGGTTTTCTTTTATTTTAATGACTTTTTCTTCTTCTAATATAGATTCTACTATTTCCTATTTTGTTGCTTCTAAAATTGCTTGCATTAATAATCCTTTTCTTTCTACCTAAATTGCTTCTATTTTTTCTTCCTAGATAACGCCAAAGTTTTTCTTCCAAGATTGCTCTTGGTTTGGCTTCCCTTGTTGCTTCATTTTTTACTTCTAAAAATGCTTCTTATTTTAGTTCCATTTCTTATTAATTTAATATGTTTTATTCAAATCATGAAACCCGTACTGACACCAAGAAGGTGCACATGAAAGTGTAGATCTATAATTTCATTGAAGTTGACAACATCCATCCTTAGCAGAAAATATCATCGACCACTTTCAATATATATAAATTGACAAGTGAATATTGATAGGATCATCATATATAACTAAAAATGGTGAAATTCCAATATGTGAGTAGATCAAAAACATGTCAAATTGATACATGTCAAACAATCGACATAAATTAAAATGATACATGTGCAAATGATACAACTAAAAATGATAAATTATGTAACTAAAAATGATACAAGTCAAGATGATACATGTCTAAATGATAGAAGTTAAACTTATATATGTCAAAATGTATCAACTCAATAATATGGTAATGCAGTCTGTGAAAATAATACATATGATAGGTTAATTGCATCAAGATGGTGTGCAAAAGGGCAGGTATAAGTGGCTACTTTTATTTTCTAAAATTAGGTAAACCTGAACTTCAAAGATAAATTATAGAGTCATACACTCAAAATTAGAAGATATACAAAAAAAAGAAATGGTGTACTCTGAATCTATTTTCTAAACTACAAAATTATTTAAAAAATGGATAGTATTAAAAGGCCCAAATCTATTGAACACAAAATACTTTTCCTCACTTTTTTAGAAAAACATAACATAGTGTCTAGGGCACACATCAAAAAAGATATAGTTAGATTTAGTATTTTGAAAAACCCTTGAGAAGAATGATAGTTAAGAGTGAGATATAGAAGTTGTGTATTTTGTTTTAATTTTTTGTTGAGTATTTATTTTTTTATAATTTTCTTAAGTGGGTGCATCTTGAAAATCAATTGTTTTTCTTGCACTGGACATAACTTGCATCAAAATAATTGAAAATACAATTTTTTTTTTAAAGTGTATAGAATGAAGTCTAGAAAAATAATATGTGATGATTTTAAAATTTGGTCAAGTAGATCAAATTTTTTAAGAAAATCGTAGACAAATGTCTCTAAGAACTATCGAGACACTAGTAAAGAAAATTAAACTTCAGTATGCGAACGCTTTCCCAAAATTGAAAAATTATATGGTTAGAAATCTTAAATAACATATGAAGTTATGGTGGTAATTTTACAAATATCCACTTCATGATGTGTAAAATTTATGACGAGGAAGTTGAGAAACCTTCTCTAAAGAACCAAACACGTGAAAAGGGAGGGAAATGGAGGAAAATGAAGCTCCCAAGACCCAGCCTTGTTATCCAAGCCTATTAACTACCTTTATTATTATCTTGGAAATTTACCAAAGCTAAGCTCAATTAGGTTATTTAAATTTAAACTAACAAAATTGTGTTAGGGGTGTTTCACTATTTTTCTGGGTGGGTGGTCACTTATTTGCAAACCACCTTGGTGCACTTACCTGATAGTAACTATGAAAAGAGGTATCATAATGATATATATCAATAATGATCCATAATGAAATGTATATGTTCATGAATGTCACTAGCTACTAGCACCAACTACCTCATCATCATCATCATCATCATCATCATCATCATCATCATCATCATCATCATCATCATCATCATCACCATCACCATCACCATCACCATCACCATCACCATCACCATCACCATCACCATCGTCATCAGCATCATCACCATCATCATCATCATCATCATCATCATCATCATCATCATCATCATCATCATCATCATCATCATCATCATCATCATCATCATCATCATCGCAGTCATCATCAACATTATCATCATTATCATCATCTTTGGTGTCTTCTGTATCTAAGTCATCATAATTCTTTGTCTTGTGATCTGGACTAGAACCAACATATTTAGGATCTGTATCTTGAGGATCATCTTCATCTTTCGGAAGACCCAAGTTCTGCCCAACAAAATATTATTTTAATGAAAACTTACTATTTGTGTAATGAAATAAAATATTTTTCTATTATATATCTAATATCACAACATATGAAACAAAACCATAATCATATTACATGATTCAACACCTATACTGGACTGAAACAAATAAGAGAAACATATTTCTTAGCAAACAAATAGGAAGTTACTCTGTTCTACCTTGGTTATAGGAATTATTATAGAACAAAGTTCTAATGAATGCATGAATAGTCACAGAATAGGGTTCCAATTTCTACAAGAATAGTCATGGAACAAAGTTCCAATGGTTGTAGAAGCAGTAACAGAACAAAGTTATTGTTGAACCACAAGAATACAGGTCATTTTTGTTGTTATCAAACATCATGTCTTATGTCGACTTGTCTCTCAAGAGTAGACAACAAAATAGACATACCAATTACCAATTTTGAGCTCTTGCATTGGGTATCTCACAAGAGCTTGGAAGTAAGGCATTTACTCTGTAGTTATTTTAGTTGATTGGCTTTCTCTAGAGAGTATTTTTTTTATGTAATCTACGACTGACTATCATTTTTCTTATCAAATTCACCCCACACTAGAATATAGTCTTATCCTTTGGGCATGTGCCTTCTACTTCTAGATTTTGTATTTTTGCTAGTTTGAACAATAAGGCACAACACTCGCTAAAGGTTTTACAAATGGGGTTGCAAGAAAAATCGGCTTAACCTTGGATGAAACTCTGTTGCTAAGCGTGCTTGAGTTGGAGTAGTATTGGGACTTTTTTTTCCCGTTGCTATGGTCCTTTATTTATTTCTTAATTTCTCAATTTCCATAGTCTTATTAGTCTGTGGGGTATAGATTATCTTTAATTCATTTAATTTTAGCGAAGTTTTAAAATTTCAAAATTGTTAGTTGTTTACATATGCTCCCACATTGTGTCCATTGACCAGTCTGTTATATTATACTTATCAGGTATTGCATTTGTGGTTAGGGTCTTATTTAATGTTAAAGTATTATATTCATTATTGCACGCTTCTGTCTTATGGCGTTGTAAGTGTTATGTTCTTCTAGTAAAAAAGTTGCAAGCTTGCAGCTGAATATTGGTGGTTTTGTGATCTCCTAATCGCGCCCTCACTACTATTTTTGATTGTAGGTAAAAATAGGTTTTATGGGGACCTGAGACCCCTAACATCGATACAATCAAAAGAATAGACATTAAGCTCACCAAACTAAAATAGGATTCAAAACCTATCCGCTTACCCTAATAAGAAATGCTGCTAAGAAGAACTAGCAACCCACAGACAAAAAACTTCTAGCATCTAGAAGAGACGACACACTAAACACCCTAGATTCCTAGAAAATAGGCCAAAGCCTTACATCATTGAATGAAATTGAGTATTAAAGCTCCCGAGATAGAATACCAGGGTTTTAACATGGATCCCAGAACTAACAAACCCAGCAATTAGATTGGGCCCTTGAAAGTTTTTAGCAACTATCTGCCACCACCTGCCAGCCACCAGCATAGGAAAATTTAGAAAACAAAGCAACAAGGGGATGCATGGATTCCCTAAACCACAACTTTGGTGATAGGACTGATACCTAAAGAAATGGGTATCCACCACCACCAACAAAAAATTAGTAGCCCTAAAGTAGAACCACATCACAGTCCAAACCACCTTAGATTCCAAAGGGTTGACCCCCAACCATTTCCATCTATCCTTCCAGTGACTAAAAGAAGAGGGAGACCACATGCATCCCCAAGAAACCTCCACCCAATAGTCCCATTCCTCCTCAATAGGCTGAGCCTCCACCTCAATAGGATCTTCCACCTCAATATGAAGCAGGGAGAAGGAAGTTGAAGCTGAAAGAGACTCTACCACCAAGAAGCAACATGAAAGAACCCCACCTCTAAAGGGGTATGATCCACCTCCATAGGAGTAAAACACAGAGAGAAAAATCCAAATAAGGGGCCATCCCACCAAGAAAAATATTTGAAGACCAGGGGATGGACAAGATTCGATGAGACCGACTCAGCGAAACAGGAAGCGAAAGAGCCAAACCAAGAGAATTCCTGCCAGCCAGTAGAAACTTCAAAAGTAACAGACCAAAATCTTAACATTAAAAAATTTCTTCCCCAGTGCTTCTTTGCCAATCCAAAACTACATCCTCTTCCAAAAAGAGGGCTGTAGAAACAAAGAAAAAAGGCTCATGACCAAGGGGAAACCAATCGCAAACACAGACTGCATCTGCCACTTCCATGAACTACCAAAGAGAATCCCCACACATGAGAGACTCCATAAGACAAGGGAAACTGACACCAAATGCAAGAAAAAATAAGGGCCTCCCCTTCCAAAGATTGCGCCAAAGAAAAGATGCCAAACACTGGCAACCCCTAAGCCCCCAACACCCCATTTCGCACTATTGGGACAAATGGAGACACCTTGGACCCCAGCAGAAATAGCACAAGCCTCATGCCATGTCCCAGAGAAGAAACCATCAATGAAGAAGGCCTCAACCCATGCATACCATGCAAGAGGAGAGGTAGGAGAAACTGAGAACCTAGCAAACCCTGCAAGGAGAGAAGGGACGTGGCCCTCCTCAAACAAAGTAGAGGGAGCCTGCACTGCAATTTCCTCCACTAAAACTTCCACAGCTAGAGACTCCCCCCAAGCCCCACCTCCCCCATTGGCATCGCTGTCCTCACCTCCCTCTGCATCTTCCTTATTCCCTGCTCCTGTTCATCCAGAAACCCTAGCTCTGCTGCTCATCATGTTCCCTTTGATATTGTTATTTAGGTTAATGACTGGTGTTTGTGATACTATGTGGTGGTATCCAAGATGTAATAAAGTATGTTGATTCTTCCTTGTAATTTGATTGTGCATAGTAAGACTTTTGGCTTGCTGGGAAGCGACAGTGAGCCACATGTCAAAAGGTGAAGATGTTAAAAATGCAAACAACTATTGCATATCACATCCTCGCAATAGTTTTTGAAGGTAGTTAGTTGGACTTGTGATCCCATGAGTAGATGTTTGTTATGATTGCACGATATTTTCTCACATCATCACAATAATTAGTACGGGAAAATTTTTCTAGCAGTGAGCCTATGAGGAAGAATGAAATCTTATGGCATTTTTTTTGGCTGTAGCTTGTTTTGTGGGACCCAATTTTTTCCTATAGGGAAGTGATGATTTTACATGCGATATGCATTCGGTGGATGAACACAATGGTATGGTTGCATGTCATGGTTTCACTGGTTTAAAATGCAGCTAAGGCGGATGGGACATGGGGATGCAATGAATAAAATATAACTCATGATAAGTTAGTCACAACTTCGTGAATGTTTTTTATGATAGTTCTTTAAGATTGTAGTTGTGCGAGGTAGAAACACGTGTCTAAGGAAATTTTGAAGGGAGTGTATGGGTATGGGCACCAATTTGTGGACCAAAAAAGTGGACACATGTTTGAAAAAAATTCAAATTTCATATAACCTAATCGGGTTATTGAAATTTAAAAATTGTACTAGGCTTGGTAACCAAGCCTCGACAATAATATTAAAAAACTTTACCTTTCTCAGAACCTGATCAGGTTCTGAGATGTTTCTAATAACTTGATCGGGTTATTAGACATATTATATTTTCTAATAACGCGATCGGGTTCTAAGATGTTTCTAATAACCCGATCGGGTTATTAGAAACATATTATATTTTGCAAATCCCGCAGCTTAGGCCATTTCTAACACCTAAACCATAGAGCAGCAGAGTGGAGGAGGGCAAAAAATCCTAAGAACTTGATCGAGCTTAGAGGAAAACAAGATATCTTTAATAATTTGCACATTTTCAAGCAATGACACCCCGTAAGAAAGGTATGTATTATTTTTTTTGTTATTTTCTCATTTTTTTTTTGCATTTTTTATCAAATTAGGTTATGATATTGATTTTTTGATTTATTTTATTAATTTCATATCAGACTCATCAAACAACCCAAGAAGAGGAAAAAGAAATGAAAGACCACCCCCCATAAAACCTCCTCATCCACCATGATTGCCACCTGTAAACCCTCCTCAAAATTCTCCTCGTCCACCACCTTCGCCACCCGTAAACCCTCCTCTAAATTATTTTCATCCACAACCACCGCCACCCATAGACCGTCCACATGTGCCATTAGATCATATAAATGCAACACAAGAGGACCCCGTGCAATGCCTTAACCAAAATAGTACACAAATTAATATATTAGTAAATAGGTTGAAGGCTTCTGGTCTTCAGCATCACTCTATGCTCGCCACTACATTAGAAAAAATGTCCAATAGTGCAAATGAGGTGTGTCAAGGTGTGACAAAATGGCGTTCATGGAGGGATAGGTGTCGTACATATTATGCTAATGGTTTATCATACAAGGATGTGAAAATAAAAGGCATAGAAAAATGTGACATATGTACCCTTTTTAACAATCCTAATACTAGCAATTCCCTAGCCTCTTCTAGTTTTTGGTTCCTTTTTATGCTCTTTTCTTATTTGTCCTCTTTTGTAGGTTGTTTTTGTTTTTTAATTCCTGGTCTTTTTGAACACTTCTTTTTTAGTTTTAGTTTTATTTTTAATTTTTGCTCTTAGGTAGTCTTCTCTTTCCCCCTCATTTTTCATGTCCTTTCTCTCCCTTTCCCTTCTTTTATCTATTGAGTGAGGCTTGGCCTGCATCTTATTTTTATATATCCTTCATGCTCTTTTCTCTTACACCCTGATGATGGATCATGGAGTGCGATCTGAAACGTTGATGTCAAAAAGAAACATACACAATCTAAACTAGAAATTCTAGCTTTATTTTTATATTTTTTAGAACATATCAATAAAATGATTGGGAGATGTTGAAACATTACTTTTATGAAATAATTTTATTATTTTGGTAATTGGACCCAAAGTTGTCTTAAATATGAATTCAATAGACACTTCCAATGAGAAAATTTGAGACACATATCTAACTTACCTAGAATTAATCTAACTAGACTATATGTTTGACCAAAAATAACTTTTATTTAGAAAAACTTAAATTCAGTTATGTTGATTAGTTGGCCTAAAGTGTGACACAAATTTATACTTTTACCCTTCCCTTAAATGAATATCTTTAATATACATTAATGGATTCCACTCATGATCATTAGGAATGTAACATAGTTGTGAAAGTATAATTCATAGAGGAAGTTTTTAGTTTTTGTTAGGGAAGACTGGTAAGATTTGAAGGAGTCTTATGGATTCTCTATCGAAGGGTTCAAATGAGAAGCTACTCTTGATAGCTGAAAAGAAAGACTAAGCTCCTTGCGATGTAGTGCATATATCCTTGGGGGAGTTCTACATTCTAAAATTTATGTACTAAGGTTATCACATTATTTACCTTATCTTTTAATGCAATAATTTTTGTATTCTTCCCTTCAATATCCTTCTCTTTCTTTGTAATCACTTCCTACTACCCATTATTCTCTTTATTTCATTCTTCCTCCTGATGCTTCATATCATTTCGTAAATTTAGGGATATTCATGCCCATGATAAAGTAGTAGGCCGATGAATACCTACTAGAGATTTCCTTTGTTATGGTTCCCCACATGCTACTTGCTCAACTG
Organism: Thuja plicata; assembly: GCA_018584345.1. NCBI lineage: Eukaryota > Viridiplantae > Streptophyta > Pinopsida > Cupressales > Cupressaceae > Thuja > Thuja plicata. The sequence continues at coordinate 792,783 of MU225805.1, read as the reverse complement.
CAGCAAAGAGCCTTGCTAATCCTAAGTTCTCTTTTTCTAGGTTTCCTTCCATCAAAAACTCCTACTCTTCATGGGGAACTTCCTTTCTTCATCCCCCTCCTCATTTTCTTGTGTATCCATCATTTCCCTATCCTATTGCCCATATGAGGATGTAAAATTGGGGCTTCCTTTGGGAGGTTTGTTACGGATTATCCTTTCTTCTTCAATGGGAGTGGTATGAACAAAATATAAGGATTCAATTCGGATGTTCACCCTAGGTGTAGTAGATTTTTCCTATTTACTAGGTTTACCCCTGAGCCTATTACTCTTCCTTTGGGGTGTTTCCTCGATAATTTTTGTTGTCTTAGACTTTAGAGCAAGCATTTTTCTATTCTTAGTGCCTGCAGGAGGTTCTTCATCCCTAGCTTTCCATTTTATAGGGATAGGGCTTTCCTTTACAAATTTATGCATTTTATCCTTTCTCTTTTCATCCTTAGTCTTTTTCATTTTTCCTATTTCCCTTGCTACTGCTGCCCTAGTTCAAACTGTTGTTTTAGGGGAAAATTGCTCATTAGGGTTTAAAGAGGAACTATTTACATCTTTGTATAAAGATAATGATGAACTTGTTTTGGCTTTAAGAGGGTTTATGCTAGGAACCGTGCCCCTAGAAGTTTAAGTCCTAGGGGTAAATTTTGGAGCTGCTACGTCCCCACTAACCCTACAGGTCAAGGGTTGACCTATAAGAGACACATTCACCGTTGTGAACTTTTTTCAATGTTAAAAACTCATCCCGTGACATCAGAGACACATCTTGTAAAGACCTTTCAATAATAAATTTAATTAAATAGTGATGGGAAACATATTTTTCCCTTCCTTTATGCACCTTTGAGCCATGATTGCCAACAAGTTATATAGCACATTAGGGACATTAATCCTCCTTCTATGTCATATGTGGATCAGAATCTTGAAGTGTACAAAGTGTATACATGACTACCAACCCTCACACATAATGTATCTAATGATATAAACAATAACATGTTTCCATGTTTTTGGTAGAGAAATATTTTTTGTTCCTTGTTTATCTACTTCAAGTGGAGAATCTCTGGGTATGTTAAAATCTTCTCTAGTTGTTATGACATCTTTACTCTTTGGGTAGGATTATCCTACAACAGGCAATCTTAAAAATTTAGCAATCATCTCCTCCATGGAAATAACCTCAAAATCCTTCACAAATGCCTCACCATTATTAAATGTGTTAGAAAATTTCATAAAAATCTCATTACTGAACTCATCCAAGTTCAAAAAAGTAGACTAACCAGCCACAATTCCTAAATTTTAGCTCATAGAGTATGTCCTATAGGATTATTAGATGAATTGTTGGTTTACTTCAAACCGGTGGACCTCCCATATTTCTATTCACATCCTTCAAAACACCTTTCTCTGCAGTTCTTTAGCTGCAAATGCACCTAATTCCCCTCTTAATGTCGCATATCATTTTCGTAGTCCTAATGCTAGTGTTGTATAACCTTCAATTTACCCCGCTTTTAGTGGTATTTACGAAAACTTATTAAATAATAAGGAAAACATTAAAGGAATATATAAATTTCTTAAGGATGTGGGCCTTTTGGATTAAAGAGGGATTTCATATTTTAAAAAATTTGGCATGTTGGCACATAGAACACATGTATACATAATGACACATATATGAAACCTAGGCACACACACTCCCCCAACCTATATGGAAGCATGTGTCCATGACCCCTGGCTACTGGGAAACTAGAGTGCACCCACATACGATGCTATTTTTTTAAGTATATTGTTTTTAAACTATACTGTGGTGCATTCTGGTTCCACCATAGACAACACAATGTCAGAGCATCAGAAAAAATATATTCTATTTGATATATGAATATTGTACAGTTATTTAACAAATGCATATAAAGTAATGAATACACAAAAAATTTCTATGCACATACCTAAATTATCATGGTTGATAGATAGATAGATAGATAGATAATTTTAAGGCCCACATAGATCATTGTGGTTGATGTGAAGTATTTGGTGATGAATAAAGAGGGAAAGTGGTGATTAGATTGTTGGTGTGACGTCCGACCTACTATTTTTTTATCTCAAGTAATCAAGGTGAGAAAAAATCATTTGTCTCACAGACAATTTTTTTTATTATTCTAATGGATTTGTTGTGATCAAGAAGAAAACCAATCGTAGAGATCTCAATGTTTCCTAATTAAGTACATGACATCAAAAGAAAGATCTTTTTTTAATCTATTTCATGTAGACTATCTTGTCGACACAAGTATATGAGGAAAATTATGCAAGCTTAGAAAATGGTTATTTCCATTCAAGATTTTGATAAATTTGAACTTTCTTTCGAAGGCAGTAAGGCTATAAATGACACTTCCTAGTTGGAATATTTGCAATAGGTTTATTTTCCTTTAATTGACGAGGTTGAGGATGAAGCTCATAGAGAAGATATGTGTTTTTTGGGATAGGACAAAATGGTTTAACAGAGTTTGGTTAAAAGAAACATATAAAGATCATAAAATGAAGTAGCATGGTGCTAATATTGTAATTACATGGACATAAGAAGGGTTGTTGATATTTATAGGGATATTAGAATGTTTTAGTGTACCTATAGAATTTTTTAGTAGTTTGCAAATTATTCCAATCTCTAAGGCTACCACTCTGACTATCTTGAATTAGGGTGATAATGATAGGGAAGAGGTTGCAAGAGGAGTGTTCAACATTTCTAGGGTAGAAGACGAGGCATTGGAGTCACCTTATCTCTATGGGAAGAAGTTACAAAGTTATATCCTAATGGGAAAGCTAGTGAAAATCTTGCATTCTGACATTTTTCAGGGTCCATAACTACCCATGGTTTATATTGGCATGGATCACATGCCTGGTTGGTTTGGTGAAGGAACTAGTTGTGTCACTATAGATTCCTTGTATATTGAACAAGCGGTTTTAATTCAGGACAAGACCGGTGGTAAAAAATTCTGTTAGGATATTATCATTTGTAACAAATTAATGGAGGTAGAATAAAATCTTTTTTATTGGTGTGAATCTTGTTGTGCATTCCTTAAATATAAAAGGAATTCTAAGGCCATAAAAAAGGGGAATTTGGTTCTCAAAATTACTTTAGCATGTAACAAGGATAGTGTTGAGTTTCAGGTTGTTGAAGTTTAATGTAATTCTAAGATACTGTAATCTCAAGAGCAGTGTTACCATTTTTTTGCAATTATAAATGCTAATGATATAAAGTTGTCTACAAATTTTTGTACTTAAAATCATATGAATTCAATACATTAAATATGGTTGACTATTTTTCTTCAATTTTCTTGTGGATATTTTATTGGTTCATGGATCTCTCTCAAGGAGAGAGTTAAATTTCTTTGTGGAGATAAAAATGATTATAAGTGTATGAAATGGGTTGTTGAATTAGAACTTTATGATAACATGAGTGAGCTTGTTAATGTTAAGTAGTAATATATTCAAAACCAAATTGTTCAGTTTCATCTATTCATAGGATCTTTGTCATGACTTTACTTTCACCCTGTATTTGTTCAGTTTCATCTATTCATAGGATCTTTGTCATGACTTTACTTTCACCCTGTATCCTGAGATTCGGCTTTGGACTATTGAGAACCCTAGAGGGTTACCAGATTTTAAATTAAATTAATCAAATCTATTGTTCCTTTCTATTTTTTTTTCTTTAATTTATATTTGTTCCTATATATCCATATAACACTCCTTCATGATTTAGAGAAGGGGATGGATAATTTATGTACTCTTAGTGTGTGTTAAAGAAAATGGGATTACTTGTTCAACTGATGAAAAAAGCCCCACCTACATAAAATATAAGAATTATCCACATTTGTGTTAGGATTTAGGTGTCATCAACCTTGTAAATCCTTAATTTATTATTTTCCTAAATATATTTTGTAATTTACCCATAAGAGGTTGAACCATTTAACCAATGCTGGTGAAAGAGACCATGAAAAGACAAAGTTACTTTTACCGTTTGTCATTTAGGAAAAAGACAAAATGGCTAGGTGTCCCCTCTGGGAATCCTCTATTTTGAGGTGATTAGATACTAGTAAGAAGTTGTAAGAGAATCTATGATGGTTATGACAAATGTCATAAGATTCTATTACAACACTTATGACAATTTATGACAAATTCCTTACACAGGTGGCGATGCATGAGAGACACCTTGTGATAGTTGTAGGAGATTCTGTAAGAGACTATTTTGGGCGGTGGATGTGAGATTTTTCCAGGTGGTTTTTTTTCCTATTGTTTTATGATAGCATAATGGTATTCATCCTCATAAAGTGTTATAAATTGGGTCCTTGAGCTAGAGTTATTTATAATTTAGTTTTGTTTTGTTTCCAGGGTAATGGAGTGTTGCCAGATTTTATACACGGGTCTATGGAGAAGTGTATTTTTTTGTATTCTTCATTTGATTAGTAATATACTTTCCTCTCTTTCTATGGTGGAGTTTTTTCCTGAAAGGATTTCTCCATGTAAATTTGGTGTCTTATGTGCAATGGTTTTCTAGTTCTTGTTTTATGTTTGCAATCACTTTCAAAAGAGTTAATATTTGATTTCAGATTTGCATGAATAATAAATTTAAGTTCTTATTGTAATATTTATTCACCTTGTTTTACAACATTTGGTATCAGAGCTAACATTTCTATTGAGGGAGGGATGCCTTACTCTTTAAGTGTTGAAATTTTTTTGTTGCAGTGGGAGCTTTTATTTTGTGAATTTTTTGAATATCTAAGAAAGGTTGTATACCATGGCCTCCACTTTTGATCAAGATATTGAGAAGTTCAATGGTACTGGTTATGATATGTGGAAGTTGAAATTTGAGGAGCTCCTTGAAGAGAGAGATCAGTGGTTCCTAGTTTTGGAAGAAAATAAACAAAAGGATTCTACCTTATTGGATGTAGAGTGGAAAAAGTTAGACAAGAATGCATGAGGAACCATTCAGTTGTATCTTTCAAACTCTATCCTCTTGAATGTCTCTATAGAAGAAAAAACCTACAAGCTATGGAGGAAAATAGGTGATCTCTATCAAACTAAGAGTTTTTCTAACAAGATATATGTAGACACCTAAAATTGACTAGGTGTATCTCAAGCATTCCAAACTATAAATCTCAGCCAAATGCCTTCAAATGTCATCTCAATGCAAATCAAATGGATCAAATCAAATGGACACAATTCAAATCAAATTAAAAATTTGAATAATTATGAAATCAAATAATTAAATTCAAGTCTAAAGGGATTAATCAAATTATGCAATTGATTTTTCAATTGTATAGTTCAAATCAAAAAGATTAAATCCAACCCAATCACCCTTCCATGGCTAATTTAATTAGATGGAGTTATTTAATTCCTAATATCTTTGAGACAACCAATCAAATTTCCCTCCATTTGAGAGCACCTCAAAGCTTTTGACTTAACCAAGCTTTGATCATGATCAACTCACTGTACCCCCTACCCTTGGGAAAATGCTATAAATACAAGCCATTTCCTTTGTGTTTGGAATCCAAGAATTTCAAGAGAAAAAGAATCCTTACTATAGGCATATTGAGAGCTTATGACGAGCATTTGAGATCTTTTGAGAGAATTTCAGCATTTGCATAGCATTTTAGCATATCATGTTTATGAGCGTTTGTTGTTTTCTAACATAATCTTGGAGCATTTTGAGCATTCTAGCTAGATTTGAGCATTTGTTTTTCATACATATCTCATTCTAGGATTGTCCTTGAGAGAGATTAAGACTGAGAGATCTCTTAACAAAGCTTGGATAGAGAACCATGAGATGATATAGATTCTTAGCTTCAATTCTCAGATTAATTTGTTTTATCTTTCCATAGAATTGTTGTTCTCAATCTTAATTTCATGAAGGTGTATTTTCTTACACACATAATGGATCCCACCGTGGGGCTCTAAGCCTCTTTACTAACATTTTTATCCTAAGATTTGGTGTATTTTATTTTTTTTTGGTGTTTTTCTTGCAGAAAATAGGAGAAGAGCCGTGTATGCGATGCTAAGAGCCGCTTATGAACATAAAAATGTTGCCTACGGAGCCTGATTCATCTCTATCTTTCATTCTATTTCCATGTTGCAGATAAAGTGGGCCTCCTACTAGATAAATTATCCCGCCTGCTAGATAAAGTGCACTACCTGTGAATTTTCAACAGCCGCCTACCAGTAATCTCTAGTCGCATTTTATACTTTTTGCACCACCTGCTCTTTTTAATTAGCCGGCTGTGATTTTTTAAGAGCTTCATGTTAAGATTTAAAAGCCGCCTATAATGTTTTAATTTATGCTTATGAATATTTGACAGCTACTGTTTAGCTGTTAAATGTCGCATAATCATTTTTTCTTTAAATCAAATTATGGTTAATTCTATCATTATTGTAATTCTCTGTGTTTTCTTGTCCTGCAGATGAAAAATCATCCCAAGGTGCAGAAAATAGAGAAGTGGATCTCAAAGCCTAGCAAGGAGGTAAGAATCAAAATCAAGAACGATAAGGAAATACATACAGCCAATTTATTGGAGAGTTTATTTGAGGAAGAACACTTGTATGATCATTACCTTAAGGTGTTCTTTTCTTATAAATGAAAATTTCCTACTCTCTAATTGATTTTTATGCTTACTTATTTAAATCTTCATTTGATAAATATTTCATTTTAAAAGAGCTTTTAGGAGATATTTTTGTCATTTGAGTTTTCAATTTTGCTTCAGTTTGCATTGCTTTGTGTTGACTAACTTTTTGGAGGAGATGGAGTGGGAACGATCACCACTCGATGAGTAAAAACAAGCCAAAATACTCAAAAATGTGCCTAGCCTTTGCTAGCTTCAAAATTAGGTACTTATCTTATCAAGTTTGCATTGATCAAATTGTGGCTTTCTTTTAAATCTAGCATAAGTAGAAAATCCTTTATTTTGTCCAAATTGAACAAGCATTAGGCATATGCTCTTCACTTTTCAAAGTGAATCAAAAGGCCAAACGTGCAAAGTCAATTTGGTAGAAAGACAAGGATAAGGAATTGAACCACAAATTTCAATTTTAAGAACCTCCTTCTTAAGGGGTTGAAAATGAACAAATGTGTTTGAAGTGTTTGGAACAAAAGGAAAACAATAGGGATATGCTCTTCATTCTTTGAGTGAATTAGATTCCCAAACTTGTTGGACCAAGTTCAATTCTTTCTATTCATGAACATGCTAGCTATTTAGAGCTTTAAAGGGCCTGCCTCCCAAGAATTTCCTTACAAGGATGGTGAGAGGGAACGACCCAAAGTGGGAGATATTTTCTTTTACCGTAATATCGTCTGACCCACTATAAATAATGCACTTTTTCTTAATTGGAATGTGACTAAAACTTGTGCAAGCCATCCTCACTTCCTCTAGTAGTCCTTCGGGATTGCGTAAAAACATACTTTTGTGCATGTAGGAAGCCCTCAGAGGGGTAAAGGATCTTGTCAAGGTTTAGACCGAAATAGTTTTTGAGACCTGATAAAATAGCAGACCTTCCTTTATAGAGCCATGATTAAAAGCCAAATTTTTTTACGCTAAGGTAGATTGCTTAAAAGACATTCTTGTGCAAACCTGTTAAAACATTCGAGAAAATACACTTTTAGTGTGGCTTTTAGGGATATGATGCAAAATTTATATGTGTGTTGAGTTTGTACTTCATTTTAATGCAAGAACATTTTTTGATAAATCTGATCAAAGACATTAAACTTTTAAACCCAGAAAATACCAATAAAATTGATAAAATCAACTTTGTTTAGCAAAGCATCGCATACCATCATTACAAATCTTCCTACAAACAAAACTGGGCCACTTGTCAACTTTAAAATGCCACTTAGTAAAATCAAACAACCGTCTATTAACTGGAAAGACCCACGTAAATATATTTTCAAAACCGCCTGTCAACAGAGAAACGCCGCCTGCTAATTGCAGAGCGCCACGTAAAGATTTTCCAGTAACTGCATGTTAACATTTAAAGGCCGCCTACAAACAAGTAAGAGCCACCTAGAATTTTTAAAAGGCAAACAGTGGGTATCTGCCGAAGGATTGAAAATAAGAAAATATAATTTTTGGATACCCTTTTGGAAGTTCTACCACCATGAATACTTAACTTGATCATAATCTTCCATTATTGGGCATTTTGCAAATTTGTTCACAAATTGGTCATTTAAGCGAGTTTGAAACCTGAGATCTTCATTTGACATATGTTAATGCTATTTTTTACTCGATCCCATTACATCAAGACTACCCTATAACCAGACGGGTCCTATCTGAGACAAGAGTGTCCTTTTTCGGGTGACCCTTTTTCTATAACACCCTTACACGAACCCATCAAAGAAGTACAACCGAGGATGTCTTTTCCATTCGGTCATATAGATCCTAATCAAATTAATCATGTGAACAAGGATACGACCAAACAAGGAAGTGTTGACCCCAATAACAAAGAGTACAAAAACAATACCAATGGAGGAACAAACATGGATCCTAACAATCAAGGGATGAACAATACCAACAACGGGGGTAATATGGACCCTAATGATGAGGAGTTAACTGATGAAAAGGTTAATGAGGCTATGCAAAGCCCTTTCTTTATGAAACTTGTGGAAAAAGTATTGGAAAAAGACAGAGAAATACTTCCTAAACCTAGCACAAATGGGTCTCAAGCTTCCACACGATTATGATTTCACCAAACTTAAGAAAGAAGAAACAGAGGCTAACCCCATTAATATCATGAACAAACAATTCCTGCTTTTTCAAATACAATTGGACACATTAAAATAAAGTGGGGCTCCTAAACCTTTTTCTATTGAAGCCTTGTGTCCGTTTCCATTTGACAAGTCCTTAGTCATGATACCATTTCCAACAAATGCTATTTATCTGAAATATGATAAATATGAAGGAACGTCTGATCCTCAAGATCACTTAAGAGAATTTTTCACCCTAAGTCTAGAGTTCATGCATGACACAACTTACCTTATGAGGTTATTCCCCAGAAGTTTGGGAGGTATGGCAATGGAGTGGTTCTCAAAATTACCCTCTTGTATTAGAACCTTTGAGGAATTGGCCTCTAAATTTGTAACTCACTATTCTTATAACATCAAACATGAGGTTAAAATGCTTAATATATGCAACACCAAACAAAGGGAAGGATAAGGATTCCTGATTTTCCTACAACGATGGAGAGCGGTATTTGCTAGATACCCTCGGAGTGTACCCAAAAAGGAAAAGATGGATATTTTTGTGAGCAGCTTGAATCATGAAATGAACTATCGATTAAGGTTACAATGTCCTAGATCATTCCAAGACTTAATTGAGAATGGAGTGACAATAGAAGAGGTATTGGTAAAAAGTGGAGAAATCAAACTCTACAAAGATAACAAGAATAACAACAACAATAATACCTCCAATACTAATCAAAATCGGAATAACAACAACAAAAACAACAGTCAATATTAAACAAGGAATAACAATAGTAAAAGAGTGGTTAATGATGGAGTGGTGGAGGCTAATACTTTAAAGGCTATCCCTTTAAATCCCACTCAAAACTCAACTCAAGCCAACAATGTGAATCAAGCACCCAAAGTACCCTTCAACAACAACACTAATAACAACTTTGGGAATAATCAAGGGGCTCCTAAGCCTAAACCTTTCTTTGCACCTACA
>MU225805.1:751974-768785 GCA_018584345.1 Thuja plicata | reverse complement strand
CAATCACCCTTCCATGGCTAATTTAATTAAATGATGGAGTTATTTAATTCCTAATATCTTTGAGACAACCAACCAACTTTCCCTCCATTTGAGAGCACCTCAAATATTTTGACTTAACCAAGCTTTGGTCATGATCAACTCACTCTACCCCCTACCTTTGGGAAAATGCTATAAATACAAGCCATTTCCTTTGTGTTTGGAATCCAAGAATTTTAAGAGCAAAAGCATCCTTACTATAGGCATATTGAGAGAATATGAGGAGCATTTGAGAGCTTTTAAGAGAATTTCAGCATTTGTATAGCATTTTAGCATATCATGTTTAGGAGCATTTGTTATTTTCTAATATAATCTTGGAGTATTTTGAGCATTTTGAGGATTCTAACTAGATTTGAGCATTTTTTTTTCATACATATCTCATTCTAGGATTGTCCTTGAGAGAGATTAAGTTTGAGAGCTCTCTTAACAAAGCTTGGATAGATAACCATGAGATGATATGGATTCTTAGCTTTAATTCTTAGATTAATTTGTTTTATCTTTTCATAGAATTGTTGTTCTCAATCTTAATTTCATGAAGGTGTATTTTCTTACACACAATATATATGAAAAGGAATTTATATTCTTTGAAAATAAAGGAGGGTGACCCTATTAATGAACATTTGAATGCATTTAATTTGGTTTTAAGTCATCTTTCTGCAATATATGTTAAGATAGATGATGAAGATAAATGTGTCTTGTTGATTTTCTCTTTGCCTAATTATTGGGAGAATCTAGTAGTTTCCATGTGTTGTGGTGGTTGCGAGCCTAAGATGGAAAATACAGTTCATCTTCTTCTTTCAGAAGCGATGAGGAGAAAGACTATGAATGTTGTCTCTTAAGATGCCCTTCATGTGTGAGTAAGGCCTAAGGATAAAGATGCTAAAGGAGATATGAAGAACAAGGATAATTCAAAAGGAAGCTTTAAGACCCCTAGAAAGAGAAGAGTGAAGTGTTGGAATTATGGTAAGAAGGGACATGTAAGGAGTACAGAAATAAGAAAAAGAGCAATGATACTTCCACAAAGAAGTCCTTAGATGACAATGATTATGATGCTTTACTTATTTCAGCCAATTCTGTTAGTAGTGATGCTTGGCTTGTTAATTCAAGTGCTTCCTACCATATGAATCATCACAAGAAGTGGTTTTCTGAGTATAAGGAATATGATGGAGGAGATTTTTTTCTTGCTAACAACACCTTAGTGAAGATTGTTGGCAAAGGAAAGGTAAATTTATGTTTAAGTGATGGGAGGATTGTTTGCATTGATAATTTTTTACAAATCTTACAAGAATTTTACTTTCAGTTTCCAAGTTGAATGATTCTAGAGTACATGTGGAATTTGATAATTCTAGTTGTAGGTTGGTAAGGGGAAGTTTTGTAGTTGCTAAAGGATCTCAGATAGGGACTTTGTTTAAGCTACATGCTTCTACTCTTTGTAATTTAGATTTTGTAACTAGGATTGAAAATGCATGTATGTTGTGGCACCATAGATTGGGTCACATTGGTGAAAAAGGTCTTAAGACCATTCTAGATAAGAAACTAGTTGAGGGGATTTCTGATTATTTTGTTAGTAAGAGTGATTTTTGTGAGCATTGTGTGTTTGGTAAAGAAAATAGATCTTCATTTCCTAAAGGAGTTAATGAAGCTAAGAAACTTTTAAAGATTATTCATTCAAATGTATGTGGTCTAGTGGATGTTGACTCTGTGAATAGATATTGGTATTATTTTTCCTTCATTGATGATGTCTCAAGATATTTTTGTATTTATTTTATGCATTGAAAATCTGAAATTTTCACTAAATTTAAGAAATTTAAGGCAATGGTTGAAAATAAATCAGAATATAAGATAATAGTATTGAGATCTGATAATGGGGGTGAATATTGCTCTAAGAAATTTGATGAGTTTTGCAAACATGCAAGAATTGTTAGGAAAAATACTATACCTTACACTCCCCAAAAAAATGGTGTAGTAGAAATAATGAATCGTACATTAATGGAAAGAGCTAGGAGCATGTTAAGTAGTGCTAAGATAGATAAATATTTATGGGAAGAAGTTGTTGGTACTTCTTTTTATTTGATTAATAGATCTTCTTGTAAATATCTTGTTGATAAAACTCCTTATCAAATGTGGTTCGGTAAAAAGCCTATAGTTTTACATTTAAGGATCTTTGGTTGTGAGGCTTTTTTCATGTGCCTCAAGAAAAGTGATCTAAATAGCATCCAAAAGTACAGAAATGTATCTTTGTAGGATATGGTGATAATGTAAAAGGTAATAAGCATTGGAATCCTCTAACCCACAAAATGATTTTTTCTAGAGATGTCATTTTCAGGGAATTTAGAGATAACTCAGGTGAAGAACAACCAAAGGAAAAGTCAAAGATGGTGCATTTATAAACTAAACAAGAAGATGCACATGTGGACGAACAAAGGGAAGGAAAAGAAGATGGAGAAGAAGAAGAGAGTTCAAGTGAAAGTTTAGAAGATTCAGTTGTGATAGAAGAAGTTGATTATAATGAGGAAGAACATGAGAAAGAACCTCTTACTCCACCTTTGATAAGGTCCACAAGATAGATAAATCTAATTGAAAGGTATAGCCCACCAGATTTCCATTCTAAATTTTCTTTACTTTTTACTAATGATGAGACTAGATCTTATAGGGAGGCACTCTCTTCCAATGAAAGTGAATATTAGATGTTGTCCATGCAAGAGGAGATGTCATCTTTGGATAGTTGTGACATTTGGGATCTTGTTAGTTCTGCCAGAGGAAGAAAGCCCATTTGGTTCAAGTGGGTACTTAAGAATAAATTTGGAGTAGATGGTCAATTAGAGAGGTAGAAGGCCAGATTTGTTTCCAAGGGCTAATCGTAGAGAGAAGGAGTTGATTTTGGTGAAATATTCTCTCTTGTTGCTAAGTTAACTTCTATTATATTCCTCTTATGTATTTTTTTCCTTGTGATTATGAGATAGAGAAAATGGATGTTAAAACTGCTTTCTTGCATGGGGATCATGAAGAATATATTTATATGCGAGAGCATGACAGTTTTATTGAGAAAGGAAAAAAAAACTTGGTTTGCAGGTTAAAGTGGTAATTATATGGTTTGAATCAATCACCTGAGATGTGGTACCATAATTTTTATACTTTTGCATTAAAGTTGGGTTATATTAGAAGTGGAGAGGATCACTGTGTTTACATTAGGATTATTGATGATGACTTATTAATTATTGCCTTGTATGTTGATGACATGTTATTTATTCGTAATAACAAGGAAATAATTAAAGAGCTTAAAACTCATCTTTTTGGCATATTTGATATGAAGGAATTGGGGGTTCCTAGATAAATTCTTGGGATGGAAATAAACAGGGATCGGGCTCACAAAAAGCTTTGGTTAAGTCAGAGTAAGTATGATGACACTATTTTGTAGAGATTTAAAATATAGGACTGTAAGCAAGTGAGTATTCCATTTCCAATTGGTACTAAGTTTATTTTAGACTTCTGTCCTAAATCTGATGTTGATATTGAAGATATGTGTAATGTTCCTTATGCTATTTTTGTTGGTATTTTAATGTATGCAATGGTATTTACTAGACCAGATATAGCCCAAGCAGTAGGATTTATAAGAAGGTTTATGTCTAACCCTGGTAGAGAGCATTAGACTTTTGTTAAAAGGTTTTTGAGATATTTGTGAGGTACTTCTGATTAATGTTTGGTTTATTGTGGCACTGATGATGTGGATAAGTCAGTGGACATACAGGGTTTTTTTTATGCAGATTAGGCAGGTGAATTGGATAGGTGAAGGTCCACAAGTAGTTATGTGTTTACTTTGTTTGGAGGTGAAGTGAGTTGGATGAGTAAAAGACAACCTATAGTTTCTTTTTTCACAACTGAAGTATAGTATATAGATGCTACACATGCCCCTAAGGAGGTAGTTTCATTACAAATTCTTGGTAATGGTATTCATTTTTATTGCAGGATAGTGAGAATTGGATGTGACAGTAAGAGGTCCATATGTTTGGCCAAAAATCCTATGTATCATGCTCATACTAAACATGTTGATGTTCAATATTACTTTGTGCGATAAATGGTTGAAATTAGACATGTTTTTATTTAAAAATTTTACACTTTGGATAATGTTGCAGATTCTCTCATGAAGCCAATAACTTTGGATAAGCTCTCTTGGTGCAAGAAGGCCATGCGCCTTGATCACTGTACCTGATTTTTATTTTGTATCTCTATGGGGTAATTTACAATGTATGATGTTAAGTGGGAGAATGTTAGGATTTAGGTGCCATAAAGCTTTTAAATCCTTAATTTACTTTTTCCCAAAATATCTTTTGTAACCTTCCCATAAGAGGTTTAAGTGTTTAACAAATGGTGGTGAAGGAGACCATGAAAAGGCGAAGTTACTTTAACCGTTTGTCATTTAGGAAAAAGACAAAATAGATAGGTGTCCCCTCTTGGAATCCTCCATTTTGAGGTAATTGGATACTTTTAAGAAGTTTTAAGAGGATCTACGATAGTTATGACAATTGTCAAAAGATTATCTGATAACACTTATGATAATTTATGACAGATTCCTTACACAGGTGGACATGCATGAGAGATGCCTTATGACATCTATATGAGAATCTGTAAGAGGCTATTTTTGGTGGTGGACGTGAGGTTTTTCCAGGTGGTTTTATTTCATTTTCTTTTATGACACCCAAATGGTATTCATCCTTTCAAACTCCTATAAATTGGGAGCTTGAGCTAGAGTTATTTATAAACTAGTCAAGGGTATGTGCAAGATCATGAGGGGCCAAAAAGTGGTGAGGTGAAAAAAAATCCACTTTTCACTCATCCAAAAGTACATGAAAATATTTGTTGAATTTTTAGTAGCCCTAGGTGTAAGTACACCTTGACAAACCTGACACCAAAGCACAAGCCTAATTGGGTACATGATTTTTTTGGGTAGCTGAAAAAATTGAGTACCTAAAACTTGTGGCATAAATCAAAACCCGCGAGCCACTTTGCTCATTTGTCTCATCATTTTGGGTTTGGAAAATGGCTCTAAATATCTTATACACAATTTTTCAGGTACCTGATTGCTTGAACAACAAATTTGACTCCACAGTTTATCCGGTAAGTAAATTCTTGCTATATCTTGATTAATATATTTCATTTTCATGTTAAATGTAGTTTTTTTGGTTAAAATGGGGTTTTGTATTGATTTTTTTAATAATATATGAAATCAATTTGAAATTCATATTTGTATATTATTTAATCAAGCATGGCTGACAACAATGAAGATAATAACCCTCCCGCACCAAATAATGATCCCCAAAACAATCTAGAACCGCTTCCAAACCCTCAATATTTAGAGGATTAGATACAAGAGAATTTGAACACTATATGGGGCTTCAAAAACATGTATCAAAATATACCTATGTTGGCTCCTATGCATGCCACCCTAAATACCATTGTTGAAAACATTGACACCCTTACACAGCAACATAATGCTACTCTTCATTGGCGTGATGATATGCATGCCCAATTTGATGACAAGCTTGACCATGATGAGGTTGCGGCCCTTAATATAAGTAAGGAACATATAGCCTCCATTTTTTTTAATCCTAAAACCAGATTAAAACTTGACCCCAAAAAGCCTAAATTATCAATAAAATGGTGCACAAATGAAGCAATGCACACACACTTTTGGGATCGCTAGTGGATGGTTTTTGATAAACCACCCCATAGAAATTTTGAGCTCCTTGTCTATTTCATAAAAAAATTATATGTTGAGTTTGTGCTTGGTCACAATGTTAATTATTGGAGCATGAGGCCCAACATGGGCGTAGGCAGAGGAGCTCCTCAGACTAGACCATTTGCCCAGCACAAAAAGGCCACTACATTTGTTCCCCCACTTATGTCGCACCCCCTCCTCCAGTGCAGCATCCCAATATCATTGCAGAGGCTACCTCAAAGAGTATTAGGGCCATTCACATGCTGAGTGATTAGTTGATCATGCATACGAGGTATGTGTTGCCTCCTGGTGTGGATGATGATGGCGCATCGATATCTAGCAGCAGTTCACATGTATGTGTGCCCCATACTTGCATTATGTGCAAGAATTTGTTGCTCGGACCACTTACTGATGCTGATACATATCAGTATGTTATTGATGAGGAGGACATAGGAGACGCAGCTACAGAGGTTTCAATACCTCATGGAGCATCTGTGTCTCATGAGAGTGCTGAGGAGGGCTACATAGAGCCATGGAGTCTTGTTTATACAGTAAGAGTAAACATTATAAATAAATTTGTCACATGACTTATTTAATTTAAAAATAATTTATTTATTTAGATTAGTTTTAATGACTGCATGCACTTATGTATATATATTTAGTCCATTTTTGTTTAGTCAATGACAGAGGAGGAGTTGAGATAGGTGGATGACTCCACACTTTTGGCCATTTCATTTGGCCTTGACACCTATATGGTATATTATAAATTATGTACCCATTAGTTTTTTATATCATTTGGTGTACATGCTAAAATATCTATCAATTAGAGCAATAAAATTCATACATTTACTAATATATTGTCATCTTATTGTACTCTTGTAGGTCTTAGCTGATGTCAGTGGGGGGCATGAGGGGGTTCCTTCCTCATGTGTCGACAAAGGAAAGGTAATTAATTGTTTAATATTAATTATGAATTCATATGTATTTTACTTGTGTGTAGTAATAAATATTTTACATGCACTTTATTGTATAGGGTGTGGCTCAAGACGATGTCCCAACACAGGTTCGGGAGCCTGGGCTCATAGGCATCTCGATTCGAAGTGATAGCCTAATTGTACATAGATTTGTACATATTGTTATTTGTATTTTGTAACTAGGGTTGTTATGATGAAGTACATTTATATATAATTAACTATCTTTTTGACTCTCATAGGTTACTCCTAGTGCGAGAGAGGCCCCATGAGAATCATTCCTATCTTTGTTGATCTAGCCCACTATTCCAGAGGAGGGATTCGTGGACGTAAGTTTTAATTTTAGTTCAATCAATTTGTAATTTTATTATGCTATCATCCTATTTTGTAAATTTATTACTCTATGTTGCACCTTAGGACCCTGCACCACTCTACTAATCTCATTATTGCAAATATATATTTATAGGTTGGAGTTGGTATTGGTGGCACTGTCCGTTCGCTACCAAAGACTTATGTTAGGAAACTTGATCGTGGTAGCCAACTGAGAGTCTAGGTACATATGTTTGTATTAAGTTATAATTTATAATTAAATTTGTGTTTGAATTATGAATTAAATATATGTACAAATCATATAAACTAAGCAATCTAACTTGGGATTGAACTCATTTTTATGCAGGATCAATCAGAGCCAAATACTTCTTCAAAGAGGCTACATTTTGATGATCTCCCTATGGCATAGGATGTAGTTTTAGTTGTGTTCATTTAGAGATTCCACTTGGCACATTTTGAGATGGCACATATGCCACATTGTACACCTTGAAACATTGATTTTGTAGACATTTTGAAATGGCATGTGCCATATTTATATATGGAGATACTTTTGATACTTTTGATACTTTCTATATATAGAACATTTTAACTTTTATGTTATATTTGTGTCATCTTTTATATACACATTTATTATTCATGTATATGTTATTGAATGGTGAAGTTATATCTTGACTATGATTATGATTGTTATGTCTTGAAGTTATATTTTTAAGTTATATTTGATTATCATTATGATTTAAATTATATCTTGTTGAAGTTATATGTCAATTTGTTTGAATTTGTTATAATAGATGCAATAAATTACCGAGATCACTCAAATTATTCTTTGTTTTGTAACAGTACCCAAATCCTTCCTTCAATAGTACATCAACTTCTAGATTGTTTTTGGTTATTTTCTCTAAAAAGTTCAGCAGCAACTATTTTTGGTTGTTTCCTCCAAAAATTTCCAAAAGACTTCCAAAACTAATAAGTGTTTTAGATACCATTTATCAAGTTATAAAACATATGTCAAACTCAACTAACATTGTTTTGTAACATCATGCTCAAAACTTGTTGTCCTCAGTCACATACCTTGGGGACACTTGGGTCGAGCATGGTTGGGAGCATTCTAGTGTCTCTGTGGGTGGAATGGGTTTTTCACTAGAATTTACCCAGCCAACTAGAGTTGATGGAATAGACGGTTCGATGCCAGGATGGACAGTTTGAAAGAAACACTACGGAGCTACTTTCACCTGACCCTCAATGCAAGTTTTAGCATCAACTAAGATTGCCTTGCCAAACAAAAATGAAGCCAAATTTTCCAAAACTAGGAGAGGTTGTTTTAGATGTTAGAAACACAATCTCATAGCCCCTGATGGTTTTTTGATACCTCTCACAAGGTCTGAGATACGAGCCTTCAAAGATTGCTACCCAATCAAGCTTAGTGCACCTTGGGGACACTTGGCTCAAGCGTGGTTGCGAGCGTTCTAGTGACTCCGTGGGTGGAATGGGTTTGTCACTGGCTTTTACTTGGCCAATTGGAGATGATGGAATAGATGGTTCTATTCTAAGATAGACCATTTGAAAGATACACTACAAAGCTACTTTCAACTGACCCTCATTGCAAGTTATGGCATCAACTGAGATTGCCTTGCCAAACGCAAATGAAGTTGAATTTCCCAAAATAGAGAGAGGTTGTTGTAGACCTTAGAAACACAATCCCATAGCCCTTGATGGTTTTTTGCTACCTCTGATGAGGTCTGAGATACAAGCCTTGGAAAATTGCTGCCCAATCATGCTTAGTGCACCTTGGGGACACTTGGCTCAAGCGTGGTCGCAAGCATTCTCGTGACTCCGTTGGTGGAATGGGGTTGTCACTAGTGTTTACCCGGCCAACTAGAACCAATGGAGTAGATCCTTTGATGCAAGGACAGACTGTTTGAAAGATACACTATGAAACTACTTTCAACTGACCCTCATTGCAAGTTATGGCATCAACTGAGATTGCCTTGCCGAATGGAAACAAAAGCTAAACGCCCAAAACTGGGAGAGGTTTTTGTAGTTTTAGTTATGTTCATTTAGAGATACACTTGGCACATTTTGAGATGGCACATATGCCACATTTTACACCTTGAAACATTGATTTTGTAGACATTTTGAAATGGCATGTGCCATATTTGTATATGGAGATACTTTTGATACTTTCTATATATAGAACATTTAATTTTTATTATATTTCTGTCATCTTTTATATACACATTTATTATTCATGTATATGTTATTGAATGGTGAAGTTATATCTTGACTATGATTATGATTGTTATGTCTTGAAGTTATATTTTTAAGTTATATTTTATTATCATTATGATTTAAATTATATCTTGTTGAAGTTATATGTCAATTTGTTTGAATTTGTTATAATAGATGCAATAAATTACTGAGATCACTCAAATTATTCTTTGTTTAGTTACAATACCCAAATCCTTCCTTCAATAGTACATCAACTTCTAGATTGTTTTTGGTTATTTTCTCCAATAAGTTCAGCAGCGACTATTTTTGGTCGTTTCCTCCAAAAATTTCCAAAACACTTCCAAAACTAATAAGTGTTTTAGATACCATTTATCAAGTTATAAAACATATGTCAAACTCAACTGACATTGTTTTGTAACATCATGCTCAAAACTTGTTGTCCTCAGTCACATACCTTGGGGACACTTGGGTCGAGCATGGTTGCAAGCATTCTAGTGTCTCTGTGGGTGGAATGGGTTTGTCACTGGCATTTACCTAGCCAACTAGAGCTGATGGAATAGACGGTTTGATGTCAGGATGGACAGTTTGAAAGATACACTATGGAGCTACTTTCAACTGACCCTCACTACAAGTTTTGGCATCAACTGAGATTGCCTTGCCAAATGGAAATGAAGCCAAATTTCCTAAAATTGGGAGAGGTTGTTGTAGATGTTAAAAACACAATATCATAGCCCCTGATGGTTTGTTGATACCTCTCACAAGGTCTGAGATACGAGCCTTCGAAGATCGCTGCCCAATCAAGCTTAATGCACCTTGGGGACACTTATCATGAGCGTTCCAGTGACTCCGTGGGTGAAATGGGTTTTTCACTAGCATTTACTAGCCAATTGGAGCTGATAGAATAGATGGTTCGATTCCAGGACAGATCGTTTGAAAGATACACTACAAAGCTACTTTCAACTGACCCTCATTGCAAGTTATGGCATCGACTGAGATTGCCTTACCAAACGCAAATGAAGTTGAATAACCCAAAATAGAGAGAGGTTGTTGTAGACCTTAGAAACACAATCTTGTAGCCCCTAATGGTTTTTCACTACCTCTCATGAGGTTCGAGATACAAGCCTTGGAAAATTGCTGGTGCTTAGTGCACCTTGGGGACACTTGGCTCAAGTGTGGTCTCAAGTGTTCCACTGACTCCATTGGTGGAATGGGGTTGTCACTAGTGTTTACCCAGCCAACTATAGCCAATGGAGTAGATGCTTTGATGCCAGGACAAACCGTTTGAAAGATATACTATGAAGCTACTTTCAACTGACCCTCATTGCAAGTTATGGTATCAACTGAGATTGCCTTGCCAAATGGAAACAAAGTCTAATCACCCAAAACTGGGAGAGGTTTTTGTAGACCTCAAAAATAAAAACTCGTAACCCCTAACATTTTTTAGATACCTCTCAGAAGGACTGAGATACGAGCCTTGGAAAATCACAGCCTAATCATGCTCAGTGCACCTTGGGGACACTTGGCTCAAGCATGGTCGCGAGCATTCCAGTGACTCCATTGGTGGAATGGGTTTGTCAATGGAATTTACTTGGAAAACTAGAGACAATGGAATAGATAGTTTGATGCCAAGATGAACCATTTTAAAGATACACTATGAAGCTACTTTCAACTAACCCTCACTGCAAGTTATGGCATCGACTGAGATTGCCTTGCCAAATGAAAATGAAGTCAAATCACCCAAAATTGGGAGAGGTTTTTATAGACCTCAAAAAACAAATCCCATATCCCTTGACAATTTGTCAATACCTCTCACGAGGTCTGAGATACAAACCATGGAAAATCACTTTCCAATCATGCTTAGTGCACCTTGGGGACACTTGGGTCTAGCGTGGTCGCGAGTGTTCTAGTGACTCCATGGGTGGAATGGGTTTGTCACTATAATTTACTTGGCCAACCGGAGCTGATGGAGAAAATTCTTTGATGCTAGGATAGATGGTTTAAAATATACACTATGAAGCTACTTTCAACTGACCTGCAATGCAAGTTTTGGCATCGACTGAGATTGCCTTGCCAAATGTAAATTAAGTCAAATCGCCCAAAACCAAGAGAGATTTTTGTATACCTTGAAAACAAAAACTTGTATCCCCTGACATTTTATGGATACCTCTCACAAGGTCTAAGATATAAGCCTTGGAAAATTGTTGCCCAATCATGCTTAGTGCACCTTGGGGACACTTGGGTCGAGCATGGTCGCAAGCGTTCCATTGACTTCGTGGGTGGAATGGGGTTGTCACTAGAATTTACCCAGCCAAATAGAGCCAATGGAGTAGATGCCTTGATGTCAGGATGGACAGTTTGAGATATACACTATGGAGATACTTTCAATTGACCATCACTACAAGTTTTGGTATCGACTGAGATTGCCTTGCCAAATAGAAACAAAGTCGAATAGCCCAAAACTGAGAGAGGTTTTTATATACCTCGATAACATTATCATGTAGCTCCTAATGGTTTGTTGATACCTCTCATGAGGTCTGAGATACAATCCTTGGAATATAGCTGCCTAATTGTGCTTAGTGCACCTTAGGGACACTTGGGTCTAGTGTGATCGCGAGTATTCCAGTGACTCCGTGGGTGGAATGGGGTTGTCACTAGAATTTACCTAGATAATTGGAGCTGATGGAATAGATGATTTTATGTTAGGATGGATGGTTTTAAATATACAATACAGAGCTACTTTCAACTGACCCTCATTGCAAGTTTTGGCATCGACTGAGATTGCCTTGCCAAACGCAAACAAAGTTGAATCGCCCAAAACTGAGAGAGGTTTTTGTAGACCTCATAAACATTATCTTGTATCCCCTAACAGTTTTTCAATATCTCTAGTGAGGTTCAAGATACAAGCCTTGTAAAATTGTTTCCCAATCGTACTTAGTGCACCTTGGGGACACTTGGGTCAAGCGTGGTCGTGAGTGTTCCAGTGACTCCATGGGTGGAATGGGGTTGTCACTAGTGTTTACCTGGCCAACCAGATCTGATGGAGCAGATGATTTGATGCCAAGATGGATGGTTTGAAATATACGCTATGGAGGTACTTTCAACTGACCCTCACTACAAGTTTTGGCATCAACTGAGATTGCCTTGCCAAATAGAAATGAAGTCGAATCACCCAAAATTGATAGAGGCTTTTGTAAACCTTGACAACATGATCTTGTAGCCCCTAATGATTTTTAAATACCTCTCATGAGGTCTGAGATACAAGCCTTGGGAGATCACTTTCAAATCATGCTTAGTGCACCTCAGGGACACTTGGGTCTAGTGTGGTCATGAGTGTTCCAGTGACTCTGTGGGTGGAATGGTGTTGTCACTAGCATTTACCCGGCCAACCAGAGCTGATGGAGTAGGTAATTCAATGCCAGGATGGATGGTTTAAAATATACACTATGAACCTACTTTCAACTGACCCTCACTACAAGTTATGATGCAAAGGCTTGGAGAACTCCACAAATTGGACAACAACACTCCACACCTTTGTAAAAGAATTCTAAGGTCTCACCGTGTACCCAAGGGATTCCTCTTGCTTGAAGAGGTAAAATGACTTTGAAATGACACAAGGCTAACCACAAGACTTCCTAGGGTCCTAACAAACTCTAAACAACTTGTCTTGATAGGTTACAAGTGCATGATATGTGAATTTCAAAGACCAATCAACACCTATTGATGAAAATAATATCCTTAAATCATTAGAAACAACAATCAAACTTGTAATAATTTAAACCATGCAAATGACATAAGTAAATAATTAAAAATTATGAGTTTTCATTGCCTATTTTTTTGAAAATCTATACTTAGATCCCTTGTTGGCAGTATTGGCCACCCATACATGATTGTTACAAATTGCCATTATAGGCTTCAAAAGATCTCAATTAACCATTACAGATTCTTTTTTCCTTCTATCTCTGATTGGATCCATGGTGACCCTAGGTTTCTTTATTGGTTCTCCTGCACAAGTTACAATCCACATACAAAACCAAGTTTATTGACTCAAAATAGAATCTAAGAAAGGTGAAATTAATGTATTGAATTTAAGCTTAACTTAGAAAACCTTGCACTGCGTTAACTTATTACCTAGTCAAGTGTTTATGAAGGGTCATCTATTTTCTTCAGGGTCTCCAATAGTGCTTCATGATCAGCAGTACTAATAGCCCAATGTTCTTTTGTCTTTGGTTTTCCTTGATGCTTTGACAACTTGACATTTGTTGCTATAACAAGGTGTGAATACATGAGAATAGTTTTGTGCTTCTCATGGTCTTCAAATGTAGGAATTCCATTCTTTCTAACCACGTTTGTTCACATCCATGTTCCCGTAACAACAATTGAACCAGTAGGATACGTGAAACCATCACCATCTATCATTGGTTGTGCAAGCTTCTATTTACCTTGTACATAATGTGCTAACCAATAATCTGACGTCCCATCATTCTCTTGCAGTGCAACTAATGCAAAAACAACTCCTGGCTGTAGAAGATCTGAAAGATAGTCATAGTCAACTGAAGTGTCCATGTCATCATTTCTTATATAGAGTGTCAAAGATAAAGGAGTTAGATACTATGGAACCCATGTATCAAGCCACTCACTTGACTCACAATGATCCCAATCATACTGAAAACACATGGGGCAAAAACAAGCCAACTCTCGTGTCCAAATGGTCCATGTACTACTATCAAAGCTTTAGAATGAATGCATTTTGGAAGGGTCTGTCACTGTTTGACAATCCAATATATCTCCTATAGTTCCCTCCTCAACCAAACAAAAGAATCTACACACTATAGAATCCAGAGTCCCCCTATGACAATGTTAAAGTACACCAATCAACAATAGAATGAGCATCAACAAGTATAGCACCTGAAATCCTCAATTTATCCTTAACTAGAGCTCTCTTCACACACACACTTGCTCCATCATGCTCCCCTTTCACATGCCCCAACTCAAAAAAACTCTAAATATGAGGTACACCTCTCTCCACATGCATTCTACACAACCAATAAAACATTCTGGAATTCTTAAATTGACCGGTGCAATTATCTGACCAAATGAGAAGCCTATCCATAGCAATATCATTTTCCTACAAGAAGTCAAAATAGTTCTGGAAACAATGTTGGACAAAATCATGAGAGTGAGACCTATCATCGCTCATATAAAAATGGTACTCTCTGATTATCTTTCGCTCATCTTTTATGCTATCAGGGGAATGTCTATATGTGATGTGTACAAAAATAGCAACCTGGATAGAATTGTAATATTGAGCTTGAGTGTCATTTTGGGGCTGCAATTTATAGTTCTCCACAAAGTCTACAACTGATATAATAGTTCCAATGGGGAAAGTGTCCTTAAACGTCCTAAATTTTTGATCCAACCATTGAGACCTATGACTATGCCTTGCATACTTGTATAAAAGATTTTTCTTGAAATCTAAAATAAAATCAGCAACATTGTATTCTTTTGCAACTAACTCACATCTAGAGCCTTCACCTCCCCTCTTCAATGTATATTTCACTGTTTCATATACCTTTTTTTGGACTAGTGTCTTTCCAAAATCATGTTCCAAACCCTCATGAAAACATGTCCTAAACTTGGACAAGCCACCACATTCTGAGCACTTGGCATTTAAGTAATCTTTTTTATAAAATAAACAATTGTCATCTCTACGACATAAAAATTGATCTAGAAAGTATCTTGATGATTTTAGAATACCACTTGCACCACAATCCTCTAGCATTTCATTAGTATGCAAAGCAGAATGAATGGACCATAATAGTTCATGATGCATTGAAAAATCAACATGATATTTGCAACAACATGTATTCTGAATCTTAAGGGGTACACAATAAAATACCTTCATGAATTCAAAAGACCTTTGTGATATTTTCAATGTTGGATGTGTCTCACAAAATTTTTATAACAACATTGTTTGACTTACCTCCACATAATGTTTAGGATGTGGAGTGCGGTCTCAATTCCCAGCTCTCAATTTCAACGCATCCTTCACATTTGGTGACACTCTTGAGTTAGCATGCCAAAATTGTTGAATTTCATCCTTGACAACATCTAATAGCTTATTATCAAAATGTGGAAGTCTCCCACCATAAGCCCATGTATCAATTTGAAGCAGATCATCAAGTCTTTCTCTTCTTGCAAGTGCTCTATCCAAAGTTTTATAGTTTATATTGAAGTCAAGACAAGTTTGTCTCATCAAACGAGCCTTTCTCAAATGATAACTTACTTGAGGTTGTAATAACCCTCCAAGCAAATCTCTTATCTTTTTCTCTGCTAGTCTTCCCAATGCTATTGAGAGAATTGAAAATATTCTTCACAACAATGGCATTTCTCTCCATTTTCTTGTTCACACGAATTTTCAATTTCACAAGTATAGGTCTCATCTTTTGCATCTTTAACAACCGCACAAAAATTTGACATTGCTCAACCAATGTCTTGTTTCCCAAAAATTGATCATAAAGTCTTGAAGCCCACAACTTAACAGTTCTATGTGATCTCTTTCCTTCCCAACTATTCATAATGTTCTCCTCAATTTCAATTAACCATTTAGGTGTTCTTGAAAGCCCCAAATTTGAAGATTGATTACCTTTATTGCAAGGGACCTCATATCACATATAATTTGGAGATGTGTAATGTTCATGTGGTTCTTGTGCAACATTTTCATTCTCCAAGTCTACATTTTCAATCTACATCTATACATTTTCATCTTCATTCCATTCATTGTCATTCCCCAAGTCTACATTTTCATTCCCCAAGTCTACATTTTCATTCTCCATCTCTACATTTTCATCTTCACTCCATACATTGTTATTCACACAATTAATTTCCATATTATTTTCAAATTCAACATCCTCTTCACTTGAAACTACATTTACGGGGTCACCTTGATTAATTTTTAACATACCTTCTGTCTTTCTTTGGTGATTTTCCCTATCTTTTTCCCTATATGCTTGAATTTTTTAATCCATCACCTTCCTCTTCAGTTTATACTTTCGATGACTGCTGCTTCCCATCATCAGACCAAAAGTTGACAGAAACACCTCAAATTAACTAACTATTAAAAAATGGGCCCCAAATCACTTTTTTTTATTGCAGAACGTCTATAACCCGTGAAAAATGTCTGAAATTCCATGATTCTCTAGTCTTTAGGGGTAGGGAATATTTTGGTAAAAGTTACACCAGTGCCTAATCGGGTACCCGATATTTTTAGGTACCTGAAAACCAGGTGGAACCTAAATGAAATAATTGAAATTTTACATATAAAAGGTGGAGGGAACTCTTTTAAAGTTATTATATAATTAAATTATATTTGTCTACATATTATTATATTATATATTTATTATATTATTATATATCATGTATTATATTATATTATTATAAATTATATTATATAATTATTATATTATTATATATCATGTATTATATTATATTATATTATTTATATGTATTGTAAATTATAAGAGAGAGAGAGA
>MU225805.1:717693-734867 GCA_018584345.1 Thuja plicata | reverse complement strand
GGCGGGGGCCGTAGAGAACAAAGGGCCCGCGGTGGCCGTGGAGTGGTGAGGGCCGGTGGTGGGGGGCTGCGGGCGGCGTGCAGGTAGCGCGGTGGCGTCCCTCCCCAAATTTCACTATGCACATTTTAAAAATGCTAAAAAACAATTTTTTTTTAATTTTTTTCAATTTTTGCATCGAAAACCGTGCCCGTACGGCCCTAGAAGGCCAAAAATTTTCTCCCCAAGGCTCCGGTGTCCAAATCAAACGTGTCTTATATGGATTCTGGGGTTTTTGGGCCTTCTAGACACAACCGTGAGGTCAATTTTGGTCCAAAGTGCCCCAAAAAACAAAGACCCCCAAAAACCAGAGACAAATGCTAAAAAAAATTAGAGATCTTCAAACCCTCGATTGCTTCAACAAAAACAAGAACAGCGAGCAACAGGAGAGCTTTGATACCATGTTAGATTTGAGGAAAACACAAATCCACCCAAGAACACCTACATGCAAGACTGTCACAAGAAGAAGCAAGAAGCAGACAGAAGAAGAGAAACTATGGAGGCCAAAAAGCCAGAGGAGTGAAATCCATGTTGAAAAGAATAAAGCTTCTATTAACAACAATAATGAATATAATCTCTCTCTACTATTGATGAAATGTAAAGAAGTGAATCCTTACAAAAGGAATCACGAAACCCTAAAGAATTATAAAGCTGCCTAAGTATAACTTAAGCAAAGAGTAAATAGACTAATAATTAAATGATTTAATTATTAGCTATACTATGACTACTCTAACAGAAAAGACTTGGGAGATCCTAGTGTTGAGTTTAGGATCGTAAGAAGACTAGGACAATTGGTCTCCTAGTGGAGTTTATGTGAGCACACCTTGGAACACTTCTATAAGATTGGTATCAAAGCATATTTGATCAGGCTTGTGGTTAATGTTCCATCTAGTGGAGTTAGTAGGAGAATCCATAATGGTGACCATTGCAGAGTTGCCTAAAATTGTAGATGATAAAGAAGTGGAGAATATAATACTCTGATACAGATCAGCTCAATTAGAGAAAAAGGTAGATTAAGTTGATATGAAAGCATACGAAGTGAAGGATAAGGTTGAAGGAAAAGGAAAGGAGATTTCCATAGATGATGAAGTACCCAAGGCTGACCATGTTCTTAATGAGGAGCCATTCTTGAAATATTTAAAGGCTATGAGTGGTAAATAACTAGAAGGAGTTCCTATCTTTGCTGGAAAGATGGAACCAGAGATAGTTCTAGACTGGATAGAAGGACTAGAAAACCATTTTGAGTGTGATGGTATCACTGAGGCTCAAAAGGTGAAAGTTTCTAAAGCTAGACTAAGAGGGTCTACACTCACTTGATGGAAATTCATCCAAGATGAGAGGGAGAAGAAAGAAAAGAATCCCATTTCCACATGGAGAGCTATGGTTGCAAAAATTAGAGATGCTTATATCCCTGAAGATTATGAAATCTAACTGCATAAAAGAAGACAAGGTTTAAGAAAGAAGGACCTAGATGTAGACTCCTATACTGAAGAGTTTCAGAGACTTTGCATGAGATCTAGAGTTGTAGAGGATGAGAAGTTTAAGGTATAAAGATACCTTAATAGCCTTAAGTGGACCATACAAGATGAGATGAGTCTCTTGATTCTAGACACCATTCAGAAGTGCCACAAAATTGCTATAAAAGTTGAAGAGAAGATGAGAAAGAAACAAGAATCTAGCACTACCATAAGAAGATGTAAAGGGAGAGACACTAGAGGATAGAGAGGTGGATATGGTTGAAGGAGTTCTGAACCAAAGAGTCAAGGAGAGACTAAATTTGTTGAACAACAAGAAGGAAAATCCAATAGAGGGAGTTCAAATAGGGGAAGGAACTCTAGTAGTAGAGGAAGAAACAATAACCATGGTAGGGGTAACTACTTTGCTAACATTAAGTTTTACCACTACAACTAGATGAGACATCCTACATATAGATGTCTAGAGAAGGGTAATACTTCTCAAGGATGTGATAAAAGGGTGAATTATGTCCAAGAAGATGCTAGTTGTGGAAGCAAACACCCTGAGGCTCCCTTTGAGTCATAGGAAGGTGAGAATTTAATGAAGAGAAGATCTTTGATTAAGGAACCACTGAAAGAAGATTCTAGTCAAAGGAGATCACTATTTAGAGTGAAATGAACAATGATGGGGAAAGTGTGTAGAGTCATCATAGAATCAGGGTCTACTAACAACATAGTGTCAGAGGAGGCAGTCAGCAAGGTGAAAATGAAAAGGATACCCCACACCAATCCTTATAAAGTCACCTGGTTAAATAAGGGACAACATGTCCTTGTCAATGAACAAGCTTGGATGGATTTTTCAATTGGCAGGTATAAGGAAAAATTATTATGTGATGTGCTGCCTCTAGATGAATGTCACCTACTCCTAGGTAGGCCATGGAAATTTGACCAAAAGGCCATATATTATGGAGCAAAGAACTCATATTCTTTCAAGAAGGACAATGTGACATTCAAAATACAGTCACTATTGGAGGATGGAGAAATGAAATCATCTGGCCCAAATGTTCTCATGGTAAGTGAGAAATATTTATTAGAAGCCTTAGAAGAAGGAGAAGGAGTTGGTTTTGCACTTGTGTTGAAACCAAAAGTATAAGTTGTAGACAGGACAACCAAGAAGACAGAGTTGCCAAAGGAAGTACAAGAGATGTTGCAAGAGTATGAAGGTATTGTTAGTGATGGACAACCATCATCCCTACCCCCTAAGAAGACTGTAAGCCACAAAATAGATTTCATTATAGGAGCTACTCTTCCAAATAAGGCTGCATATAAAATGACTCCTCAACAAAATGAGGAAATAGCTAGATAAATTCAAGAACTCCTAAGCCAAGGTTTGATTAGGAAAAGTATTAACCCTTGTGTTGTACCCACTGTCTTAGCCCCTAAAAAGGGAGGAACATGGAGGCTATGTACTAACTCCAGAGAAATTAAAAAAAAAACCATTAGGTATAGGTTCCCTATCCCTAGGATAGAAGACCTAATGGACTATGTAGGTGAAGCAATTTTTTTTACAAAGATTGACTTGAAGAGTGGATACCACCAAATCAGAGTCAATGAGGAAGATGAATGGTAAAAAATCTTCAAGACCACAAAAGGAATGTATGAGTGGCTTTTCATTCCATTTGGGTTATCCAATGCCCCATCCACATTCATGAGACTCATGAATAAAGTCCTTAAAGACTAAATAGGTAAATTTGTGGTAGTATACTTGGATTATATACTCATCTATTGAGAGACAAGAGAAAAATACCTCAGAGATCTGCAAATAGTCTTCAAGAAGCTACATGAAGAGAAGTTGATGATCAACTTGGAGAAATGTGAATTCATGAAACAAGAGCTAGTGTACCTTGGGTTTGTACTATCTCAAGGAAATCTAAATATGGATCCTAGAAAATTGGAAGCCATCATCAACTGGCCTACTCCAAAGACAACCACTGAGGTAAGAAGTTTTCATAACTTAGCATAGTACTATAAAAATTTTATAAAGAAATTCAATGCAATTTGTGCTCCTATGCTTGATACTATCATGGGTGGGATGAAAACTAAATTTTTATGGAATGAACAAGCTAACCATGGATTTGAGTTGTTAAAGAAGAAGATTTTTACCCAACTAATCTTGATTTTTCCAAGCTTTGAGAACCTATTCACTATGGAGTGTGATGCCATCAATGTAGCCATTGGTACAGTCTTGAGTCAAGAGGGAAGATCAGTGGCCTTTCACTATAAGAAACTAAGTGAAGAAAAGAATAAATAGTCTTCTTATGACCTAGAGATGTATGCTCTGGTCCAAGGTTTGAGGAAGTGGAGGCACTACTTTCTTCCAAAGGAGTTTGTAGTGTTCTCAGACAACCAAGCACTCAGTTTCTTGAACTCACAAGATAAGCTCAGTCACAAGCATATGAAGTGGGTAGAATACCTACAAGCATACACCTTCAACATTAAGCATAAGAAGGGATTGTAGAATAAGGTAGAAGATGCCTTAAGCAGAAGATCCCTGATAGTACAAGAGATACACTTGTAGAGCATGGGATTAAAGAGCTTCAAAGATATATATGCAGAAGATGGAGATTTTGCAAACATCTACAAGGTATGTCAAGAATACAAGAACCACTTTCATAGTCAATTCTTTGAATATACTTTGCAGAGTGATATTTTGTTTAAAGGATGTCAATTGTGTGTCTCTAGAGGGTCCATAAGAGAAAATAAGATTCAAGAGAAGCACAATGGTGCACTTAGTGGCCATTTTGGTGTCAATAAGACACAAGAATTAGCTCAAAGATTTTACTTTTGGCCCAAGATGAATTTGGATGTTAAGAAATATGTAGAAAATTGTGTTATATATCAAAAGGAAAAAGTTTCATCTTCAAATGTAGGCCTATACCAGCCTCTACCCATTCTAACCAGACCATGGCAATGTTTGAGCATGGATTTTGTAGTGGGATCGCCTAAGATAAAATAGGGAATGGATAGAATTTATGTTATTGTGGATAGATTTTGTAAGATGCCGCATTTTGTACCCTACAAGAAAATCCATGATTCTAGTCAGATATCTCAACTATTCTTCAAGGAGGTAGTCAGAGTACATGGTTTTCTATTGAGTGTAGTGTTAGATAGAGACACAAATTTTATGAGTCATTTTTGGAAGACTCTATGGAAAAAGATAGGGACCAATTAATCTTTTAGATCTCCATACCATCCTTAGACTGATGGCCAAATTGAGGTAGTCAATAAGAGTCTTGGTAGCCTCCTAAGATGCTAAACTAAAGAGTATGGTCAAGTGTGGGACACACACATTGGGCAAGCAGAGTATGCTTATAATGACACAGTGAATAGGAATACTGGTAAGAGTCCTTTTGAAATAGTTTATGGCATTCATCCAAGAGGAATATTATAGCTCTGAGATCTAAAGGATGGAGCCAAGGGATCTGGCTATGTATATGAATTTACACATTCTATGCAAGAAGTCCATGAAATAGTGAGGAAGACACTCATTGAAAATACAGAGAAAACAAAGAGAAAAGTGGATGAGAGGAAAATAGATTTTCAATTCCAAGTTTGGGATTTGGTGATGGTACACCTCAACAAGGCAAGGTCAAAGAAAGGAGTGTCACATAAACTATAGATGAGAATAATTGGCCCATGTACTATACTAGACAAATATGGCACAAATGCATACAAGGTGGAGCTTCCAGAGGATATGGGTTTATCTTCAATGTTTAATGTAGAAGAATTAGTTTTTTACAAAGGCCCAATTCCAGATCCAGATGAGAGTTTGACTGAATTCATACAGGAGGTGGAGGAAATCAACTTGCCATCTGCACCAATCACGAAGGAAAAACACATATTGGATTCTAGAGTCTAAAAGAAGACAAGAAAGAAGGAATAAAAATACCACTTTGTGAAGTAGCATTGACAAATGGATGCAGATGCTGCTTGGGTAAAGGAGAAAGATTTTAAAATTTTTGGCATTGATCCCAACTTACTTAATCCAAGGGTGGATTGAAGCCTTTTCATTTTGGGAGGATGATGCAGGAGAACCTAGGAAAACTCCCAATGATTAGTCAATTTTGGCTTGTAATTGACTCTATCCAAGTCAGTGATTTTACTTTTGACCTTAGAAGGTCTTGCAATGTTTTCAACTAGATGGATTATTAGTTAGTACTAAATCCAATCTAGTGTAGGTTAGTTTGATTTTTAAGTTTTTAGTCCTTAGGATAGGCCTAATGGGAAATGTGGTCTAAATGTGTCCTAGACCTAAGAAAAGTGTGAAAGATTCCTAAAAATGCCTTAATGATGTTAATCCATCAATTTATATGGGTTAGAGGTCCTAAAATTTAGTTGGCATCATAAATGCAAAAGATGTTCAAAGTTGTCATGACAACATTTGCAAATTTTTGCAAATGTTACATGCAACTCGAAAAATTTGGATTCCCTTCATTGTAGGAGTGGGAAATAAATTTTGAAGGCCTAAAAACATGGGATAGGCATCTTAAGATGTTGTGTGGCTCATTTCCTGAGGTAGAGGATATTGTAAGAAAGTTTTTGAAGTGAATGAAAATAAAGTGTTCTGGTTTGACAGTACATTCGACTTATTTTTATGTTAGTGGTGTATTAATGGATTGAAAGGTTGAATCTGGTGTTGGATCTATGAAATAGGAGTAGATAAAAGATATTTTCATTTGGTGAGTAAGTATATTAGAGATGATTTTATAGTCTTAGGAAATGTTTTAGGATTTAGAGAGTTTACTAGTCCAGTTTAGGTAGATTTTGGTTTCATGGCTCCACCATAGAATCCAACTGTGGGAAACTACAAAAGGTGGATGAATATGTTAGGGGAGACTCTATGAAATGTAGATATTGAATTAGGATTCTTGGAGAACTGATTTTCTATTTTGGAAGCCATGCCCTAGGCGAGCTATGACTGTCTGATTAGGTGTATGGAAGAGAGAACATTGAATCGAGAAGAAAGGGTGTGTGTGAAAGGTTTGAAACAAGAATATTTTTAGATTCATTAGGGTCCTATAGATCCTTAGTTAAGAGATAAGAGCTTGAACAATAAATTTGGATAGGTTTCTAGATATAAATCACTCAACTACATTTTAGGAACCCAAAAAGCCCTATTGCCCCTACATTTCAGGAGACTAGTGTACGGATGACTTGGGAACCCTAGACCTTAAAAATAATTTAGGTCATCTAAAAGGGTATCAGGGTCCTAGGTTTTTTTTTGGGGTTATTTGTAATTTTTGGGAATAAATCAAGAAAAATCCTCTAGATAGGGATAATTGGTCAATTAGGCCTTATAGGGTCCTAGGAGGAGTGAATTTGGAACTTGATTGAATTAGGATTGAAGGCCTATTCTATTGGAGTAAAAAGGATGTAGAATGAATGTTAAAATGGTGGACATGACCCTTGTAGCATTGGTGAAGTTGGATGGAGGGGTTATACCTAGAATCCTTCAAGCAAGAGTGAAGCATTGAGACAAAACTAGTGATAGTTATCTTTCAAGGTGAAGCACAAAAAGTATAACTCACTATGTTGGGTTAGTGAAGTATCAGACCATTGGAGAAAATACTTGGGAGATTGTAGTGTTGATTTTAGGATCCTAATAAGACTAGGAAAAGTGGATTCCTAGTGGATTTTGTGCGAGCACACCTTGGAACACTTCCATCACACACACACACACACACACACACACACACACACATCTGTGTGTGTGTATGTGTTAGGAAATACAACAAATGAAAAGATTATTAAGGAAGGAATCTAAGAGAGTGCAGAAAGGAAATGTATTACCATAAACCAAAGAATAAATTTACAATCAAGAACTATCACCAAAAGTAATGAGAGAGCTCCAAGCTCAACACAAGAAACAATGTTTTTTAAAGGGGAAAACTAAGGAAAAACCCTTCTACATATAATACGAATGAGGCAAGAAGCCTATAAAAAGAGAGAGAGGTTGAGCAAGAAGCTCATTACAATATTGCAAGAGAAATAATATGAATGAGAGAAGAAGAGATAAGAATCTCTTAAGTAGATATGAGTGATAGAGTTTTCATGTAACTCATATGTTCTATGAATGTCACATTCACATTAAGTTTGTTCCAAGTGTGAGAATTATCTTACAGATGAATAATATAATTTCCTTATTACAAGAATTAAAAATATGTGAGATTTCCTCCCACTGGGACTAGAGGAAATGATACAAACAAGAATACCTTGGCTTATCCATTTTTATATAAAATACCAAGGAAAGTGTATAGTCGCAAAATGGAAGAACTTCCATTGTAGACTAGTTTATCCTTTTGTGTAAGTGGTTTGAAGTCATTTCAAGAATGTTAAATGGGTCCTTGAATTGGATCTGGCTTTACCCCTTTTTTTGCCTCATTTTCCACTTTTTCCAGCCTTTTTCTGACATTTCAAACTCTAAACTGGGACTTTGACCTCAGGTTCAAGGTTGACCTTTCTAGGTCAAGGTCGACCTCTACATTGACCTAGGTCAAGGTAGACCTCTACCTTTACCTAGTTCAAGTTCAACCTATACCTTTACCTAGGTTAGAATTGACCTTTTTCTGACCTAAGGTCCAAATTCTAGATTTCCAGGGTTTGCAGATGTCAGGCTTTGGAAAGAGTTAATTCCTGCTTCCGGATTGATTGTTTCGGTCTTCAAAGAAACAAATATTAAGTTATATTTAATATAGGTCCTCTTCTAGGGGTATATTTCTAATTGTAATTTAATTCTTCTATGTAGGCCTCTCTAGAATATTGTGCCCTAGTTTTATATATAATGAAGCCTTCTCCTCTCATTTTCTCTAACTGTGAACTAAGACTTAAACTATAAGCAAGAGAAATCTAAGACGGACTTGAAGAGTGAGATCCAAAGGTGAAGAATCAATATTTGAAGCAAGCCAAGTATCCATTGAAGCATTCATCCATTCTCAAGTATTCAAGTACTTCTCAAGCACTCAATTCATCAAGAAGATCCATTGGTGGCCACTGAAGGATTCAAGCTCTATGGAGCCCTCTTGCTAAAGATTTCTCCATCCACATTCCTCCAAGCCTCTTCATATTCAAAGATCCATTCAAGATTGGTGTTGAAGATCTACAAGCAATTGATTTTAGATATCCTACATTCTATATTGTACATACTACATCCATTTGGTGCATGCATACTTGTGGATCCATGAAATTGAATCCACCACAAGGGCTTCTACAAGCAAGGTGAATTTATTCATTTAATTTTTTTTTACGTATGCAATTTCAATTATACTTTGAGGTTAATTCCAAAGCCGGGGTTTGACCAAGGAAAACCCCTTCCCCCCAACAAAAAAAATCCATTTTTATTGCAGATACAGGTTAAGAACAGTGGATTAGAGTTCAGATTTGGATACCCTTTTTGGAAAAATTTTGGGATCCAGAAACAAATTTCCTATCAGAGAATTTTTAGGTTGATTCTTCCTTAGGTCAAAATAAGAAATTTTGGGTCAATGGTGACATTGACTTGAGGATCAAAATTGGAACTCTGTCAGAATGGAAAAAAGATTTCTGGGTTTTGTTTGTCTCTGTATTTCTGTTCCAGATCCAGTCTCAAATTTTCCAAAAACTGAGTGCAAGCCCCCTAAAACAACATTCTTTAGATATGCAAAATTTCAAGGTTAGTACTTTTCTCCTATCCATTTCAATTAAAATTTCTTAATCTATCTAAACCTATCACACATTCTTTCCTATAAACAGGTATTTAAGATTTTCCCCTTTACTCTCATTTCCAAATGATTGATTCATTTATGCATTGATTCTTCCTTTGGGGTTAATCAATTTGGATCCTTCATTTGTGCATTTAAGGATAAAAGGAACATCTTATTTATCTCTCACATTTCAATAAAAATTCTAATTTTAAATGTAACAACATCCATATTATCATACATTAGTTCATCATCTCTATTTCTTATCTTACATTTTTGTGACCTCCATTTTATACATTACATTTTTGTGAACCGACGATAGACAACTCTTTCTTTTTGGTGTTAGATTTACATCTTTTATGTTAGATATTGTAGTTTTATTAGATTAGATTTATTTTATATTCTTTCATTTACATTTCAAACATTAAAAATCAAAATCTTGTGTTTCCTAAACTAGTTCATTTTTTTGCATTGGTGTATGTGCTTTACCTCTTCTATTCCTACTCATAGTATCCCAGTTAGAAGAAGTTGTAGACTTATGGGTTCCTTTGATCCTGAGTCTTCCTCTCCTTTCCTTAGGATCCCAGATGACAATTTGATCACTAATGATTCCAATCCTTCCATGGAGCATACCTCTCCTCACTCATCTCATGATGAGGATGATGCTTTAAGAGTTCCTCCTGAACAAGTACAAAAATTTTAACCAAACTTGGCAAAATGGGAAATTGGCTTATTCAAGAAAACCATAATCAAGATTCCATCCAAGCTATAGAGACTCTAAAGAAAGTCCTTCATGATAGTGATCAAGGTATTAATCTCTTCCTTGGTATAACTCATATTGTGCATTTGAATGTTAAACCTTTAGATCAAGAGGCTCAAGATCTAGGATTCACTCCTCCTGTCACTAGTGAGGGACCTTCTTCTTTTCCTTTACCTAGCATTCCTACTTACACTCCTTTGGTGACTACATCTCTTCCAATTTAAACTAGTCTTGTGAGTGGTCCACTGGTATCTCTACCTACCTCACAACCTTCATATCATAGTGTTCCTTTTTAGTTATTCCAATCCCCTTCCAACTATGGTTCCAAGTGTTCCACTAGTTGTGTCTTCCATTCCTACTACTTCCTACACTTTTCTTAGTGTTCCTAATATTTCTATGCCACCTATTTCTTGTAATGATTCCACAATTATTAGTTTGGCTCAAACTGTGTCATCTTTACAACAACAACTTGCATCTTTAACCCAATCCAAGTATAGCATTCCAACATGTGAAATGGGTAGTCCTTTATCCTTAGACATTATTTGTGCTACTGTCTCTTAGCAAGCTAATATGCCTCATCTTGATAATTAAAATGGTAAAGGAGATTCTATTACTCATGTTAAAACATTTCAAATCCTTTGTAGTGATTATGCTCATGACCATAGGATTTTAGCTAAGTTATTTTCTAGGAGTTTTTGTGATAAGGCCTTGCAATGGTATTTTTCTTTACCTCCCTATTCTATTGATTCTTTTCTCAAAATTTCTAATACATTCATTCAAAAATTTCAAAAGAACATTGGTCTACAAGTGTCCTTAACTGATTTAATGCATTGTAAACAAAACATTAAGGAAAAATTGACTGATTTTATTGTTAGATTTAAGCATTTGTATGCTCGGGTTTCTTATCATGTTCCTGATATTGATATTCAACATATGTTTATTTGAAATTTACAAAAGGATATGAGAGATACGACTTTGCTTATTGAATTTACCTCTTTTCAACAACTTTGTGCAGCACTTTGTCATTATCAATTATAAGTGAGTCAATTTAAGAACACTCCAATGGCTCATATTCTAGTTGATAAGAGTGATGTTTCTCCTAATCCTAATAAGTTTCATAAACCTAACAACTATGTCAAGATTAATAAATAGATGAATGTGGTTGTTGATCAAGTTGTTGCATCCCACAATGCCACTCCTGCATCCACTTCTTTCTGTATGAATTGTACATTTACTCCTCTCTCAGAATCTTTACATTCTATTATGAGAAGGTTGTTAAGTGCTAATATGTTTACCTTGCATCCTTTTCAACCTCTCCTTCCTACTACAATAGCATCAAAATCCTTTGATTGTAAATCTTTTTTCCAATACCATCACCAGAATGGCCATGATACTAGAAAATATTATTCTCTAAAGCATAAGGTTCAAGACTTAATTGACTCTAATGCTCTATCTGTTGATAATTTTGATGGTAATGGGAACAAATCTATCTCTCCTCCTAATCAAAACCATCAAATCTATATGAATCATT
This sequence comes from Thuja plicata, assembly GCA_018584345.1. Taxonomy (NCBI): domain Eukaryota; kingdom Viridiplantae; phylum Streptophyta; class Pinopsida; order Cupressales; family Cupressaceae; genus Thuja; species Thuja plicata. The sequence continues at coordinate 723,350 of MU225805.1, read as the reverse complement.
TACCTACACATGATACTAATACCATCACTCAACCATCTTCTGTGAATATTATTTACGATTCAAAAATGGATGATCTTAATCACATTATTAATCATGTGGAGTGCATTGTTTCATCTCAACCTACTATTCAAGATCCTTTTTCTTCACCTCAACTTCAAGTTCCACCTAAACCTCAGAAGAAAACTAAGGATAAACGACCTCAGTAACTCTCAATCACCTTTCATGATTCTGAGACTATTAAGGCTCCTGATGGTCCCCTTTATATTTATGCTAGGATTTCTAAGATACCTATGCATGGTTGTCTTATTGATCCCACATCTTTAATAAATGTTATTACTAAGGAAAACCTTTTTATGAAAAACCTACAATGTGACTGTTATGATACATATGATGCATGGATCCAAACTTGTAATGGTTTTCTCTATCCTGCACTTGGTTCTATTAACTTACCTATTGAACTTTGCGGTAAAGTTGTAGATACTACCTTCATTATTGTTCCTACTTCTGATCAATTTCAAATCAAATTTGGTTTGCCTTGGATAACTGTTATGCATGCTATTGCTTCTCCTATTCATAAATGTCTTAAGTTCATTCATAATGGAGAAGTGAAAATGATTAATCATAGTTTGTATCAACCTTCTAAGCCTAGAGATTGTGCTACTCTTTATTTCTTTTGGCCTTCATTACCTAATTCATGTCCTCCTCACTCTGACAACCATTTTCATTCATATCAAGCCTACAAACATCGCAAGATTGTCAAGTTAAGCATGCCTCAGATAGATCTTAATCATGGTCTTTTGCCTGCTCCTTCCATACCTCCTTTATCCATTACTGCTAGCTCTATTACTCAACCTCCCAGTATCACTTCTCAGCCTACTGCAAATCCTACCAACCCTCCCATAGAACTTGCAAAGGAACCACTTGTTATTCCTCCTAGTTCTCAATAGGTGTCAAGAAAAGAAAAATGTAACAAATCTGCTAATGAATGTCGTAAGAAGCGTAGAGCTAATGCTAGGGCATGTGCTTCTGTTCTTATAAATTCTTTACCTTTTTTTAACCAACCTATGCCTGATGTATTGGAAGAAGTTAATGTTCATAATGATGTTAAGATGAGTGAGTATGATGATCATATTCACATTTTTGATCCTATTTTAATTAATATTGATGAGGAGGATACTCTTAATGATCCTATTGATCTTAGTGATGAATATGAGACCATCAATATTGATAATAATTTACCTCATATGATTTCAACTCAATTGATAATTACACCTAGTATCGAGAAACATGATTCTCAAGAGGATCCTTGTTTGGAACTGGCTATTATTCCAATTGTATTGGATATAGTCCCTCTTGCGAGTTTCCCACCTTCCCTAAATGATATAAACCAAGATGGGGAGAGTAGGAAATGAGCCTGATTGGCTTATCCTTCATGGTAGCCCTTTTTGTCTTTGCATGTTGTATTGTGCTTCTCCTGTAATGTGTTTGCTAAATGTTTGTTAGACTCTTTTATATGACCCTTGTTACTTTTTTGGTGCAAGGTGATAAAGGAATCAAACCTATTGTATAATTCCTCTATATGTATCTTTACTCTTCTATATGTTGTACTTGTGCTAGTTTTCATAAATTTTTTCCTTGTGTAGTCTGCTTGGATTTGTGACATGGTAGCAGTAATTCTTTTTGTCTCCATGTTGTGGTTCGAAAAGTCTCCTCTTCATAACTCTTGAGTTTTCTTTCCTCCATTGTGATTGCAGTTCTACTTTCTTTGGGGAATGATGTCAATTCATTTTCAATAATATCATATCAATATATATATATATATATACATATTATCTTATGATCATGCTAACCCCATAGAAAGTAGATCCCTTATGTGTTCTTTGTATGTTTATGTGGTATTTCCCTTTATTTCTCTTTGTTTGGGGGCATCTCGTAGTGGAAACATAATCAGTAGTGTTTTTTATGTTTCTGTTCAATCCATTTCTCTTGTTAAAGTGTTAGCAATGACTTTAGCATGGGGGAATACACTCTACTCACTTTTTGCACACACACACGTTCAAAATATTTTCAAAACTTAAAATTTTTCCCTCTATGGATTAAAGACTAATCCTTAAAGCACATATATTTACTTTATAGGATCTCTTGATCCCTCCAATTTACATTTATATGGATCTCTTGACCCCTCTAGTTTCAATTTACAATGTTTTGATCCCTTAAGATGAAAAGGTGTCCTTAAGACCAGATCCCCTTGATGGGTTGACTAGTGAGTAGTCACATTCACTAGGTGGTTAAACTCCATCTTTCTAGTTGCATTGTTTCCTTGTGTGATTCACAATGGGACATAAGTTCTCATTGGGAAAGATAATCACACCCTCTCTCTTTCTCCTTAACTAGTGATGTCTCTCTTAATGTGATCTCAGGGTTGAAAAATACTAAAGTCCCTGGGGGCTTGAGGATTCCTTTATCCCTTTTGATTTCAATAAGATTATCTATTCTTTATGATTCCTTTACCAAGAGTTTGCATTGAGTCCATACTCTTGATAAAGTGGAGGCCAAATGTATAGTCAGAAAATGGAATCACTTCTATTGTAGACTATTTTATCCTTCTGAGTAAGTTTTTTGGGGTCATGTCAAGCGCCTTGAATGGGTCCCTGACTTGGATCGGGCTTTTTCCCCCTGTCCTGCCCCATTTTCCACTTTTTCCAGCCTGTTTCCGACATTTCAAACTGCAAAATGAGACTTTGACCTCAGGTTCAAGGTTTACCTTTCTAGGTCAAGGTCAAAGTCAACCTCAACCTTGACCTAGATCAAAATTGACCTTTTTCTAACCTAAGGTCCAAATTCCAGGTTTCTAGAGTTTCCAGATGTCAGGCTTTGGAAAGAGTTAATTCCTCCTTCTAGATTAGTTGTTTCGGTCTTCGGAGCAAAAAATATTAAATTATATTTAATATAGGTCCTCTTCTAGGGGTATAGGTCTAGTTATAATTTAATTCTCATATGTAGGCCTCTCTAGAAGATTGTGCCCTAGTTTCATATATAAGGAAGCCTTCTCCTCTTATTTTCTCTAACCATGAACTAAGATTTGAACTATAAGCAAGAGAAATCTAAGACAAAGACTTGAAGAGTGAGATCCAAAGGTGAAGAAGAAATATTTGAAGCAAGCCAAGTAGTCATTGAAGCATTCATCCATTCTTAAGAATTCAATGACTTCTCAAGCACTCAATTTATCAAGAAGATCCATTGGTGGCCATTGAAGGATTCAAGGTCCATTGAAGATTTCTCCATCCAAATTCCTCCAAGCCTCTTCCTATTCAAAGATCCATTCAAGATTGGTGTTGAAGATTTAAAATCAATTGATTTGAGACATACAACATTCTATATTCTACATACTACATCCATTTGGTGCATGCATACTTGTGGATCCACGGATTCGAATCTGCCACAAGGGCTTCTACAAGCAAGGTGAATTTGTTCATTTACTTTGTTTTACTTATGCAATTTCAATTATACTTTGAGGTTAATTCCAACACTAGGGTTTGACCAAGGCAAACCCCTTCCCCCAACAAACAAATCCATTTTTCTTGCAGATACAGGTTCAAAACATTAGATCGAAGTGCAGATTTGGATACCCTTTTCAGCAAAATTTCAAGATCCAGAAATAGATTTCCTATCTGAGACTTTTTAGGTTGATTATGCCCTAGGTCAGAATCAAAAATTTTGGGTCAATGGTGACATTGACTTGAGGGTCAAAATCAGAACTGTGTCAGAACAAAAAAGGATTTCTCGGTTTTATTTGTCTCTGTGTTTCTGTTCCAAATCTGGTGTCAAATTTTCCAAAAACTGAGTGCAGACTCCCAAAAATAGCATTCTTCAGATCTGCAATATTTCAAGGTTAGTACTTTTCTCCTATCCATTTCAATTAAAAGTTCTTAATATATATAAACCTATCATACATTATTTCCTATAAACGGTTATTTAAGATCTTCCTATTTACTCTCATTTGCAAATGATTGATTCATTTATGCATTGATCCTTCCTTTGGGGTTAATCAATTTGGATCCTTCATTTATGTGCATCTAAGGATAAAAGGAACATATTATTTATCCCTCACATTTCAATAAACATTATAATTTTAAATGTAACAACATCCATCTTATCATACATTAGGTCATCATCTCTATTTCTTATCTTACATTTTGGTGACCTCCATTTTATATGTTACAGAAAGATTATTAATTCTAACATCCCCATTTAATATTTACTTAGGGAGATTAGATCAATAGATATAAAACCCAAATTTTTACAATGATATTGAAATGTCTCTTTTGAAGGATTCCTCATTAAGATGCCTACACCCAAATCATCTTGCAAATTCTTCAGCTTGTTCTTTGGATCTTGAATGGTACATAGGACTTTTTTTTAAATGAATAACATTTTAAGAATAAAAAGATGTAGTTGCTTGTTGAGGGGGGCCAAGTCTTCAAGTGATCTTTGATTTGATAGAGATTCTTGAGATGCTTGTGTACATTCTTTAAATTCATTTGCAATAGAATATAGAGATAGAGATTGTTCATGTCTACCTCTCCAAGAAATAGTACTTGAGCCTGCAATAAGACGATAACCAGTAGTAGATCTCCCATCATTGGGATCTCCTAGTGTTGAATCAGTAACAGTTTGGAAACCAAAATCATATTGCTAATTAGTAGTCATATAATCAATAGTGCAATCTTTAGTTGCATAAAATAAATCTATAATGTATTCATCATAATATGAAAAATCAAGAGGAGAGCTGGTATATGCATCATCACCATTATTATTATCATCCACAACAATCATAGGATTAATATTATAATTAGATAAATAATGAATGTCATCTTGAACAATACACATATGTCTACTAGGAGAGTAAAAAAACACAAATTAAAATTAAGAAAGTTAGAAATAATTTCCTCTTCTTGTTCAAAATTATCATCAAAATGAGAGCAAGAGTCATCAAATTGGAATGAATCATAAGGAGAGAACATAGTATCATTTTGAATTAAATTTGTTTGTGTAGGGAGATAGTAATATAGGGGTTATTCCAAGAATAGCCATGATAATATGGTTCATCCCAAATAGTAGAATTATCATAGTGAGAATTAGACATCCCATAACGAATAGCAAAACCTTGACGAATGTTATTATTATGAGGTTTTTTATTATTAGGAGTAGATGACTTCTCATGTTTGAGTTTCTTTAGACAATTATTGATCACATGACCATATTTACCACTATAGTTACAGTGGGGTCTATTATTATGATTATTTGATCTATTATTATGACTATTGTTATGCGAGCTAGACATGAAAGCATGTTCACTAGTTTTAAGTGTGCCAAATTGAATAAACTTAGCCTCTTCTTGATGTGAAATATTTTGAAAGATAGCATAAGTTAATTGAGTTGCTAACTGTCTGATGTCGAATGCGGACCTCTCTATTCAACACAAATGCAACATAGTCATTACACAATCAAAGAACTCACAAAGAAAAATATGGATTGTTTGCTCTGCAAGCGTGATTGAAGCGACCTGTTGCCTCCTAATTAGGAGTGATTGTTGCAGTTTACCCTCAGAACGAGAGCCAACAACCTGACCATCTCTAATACGGAGGATTTTAAAG
>MU225805.1:651430-710704 GCA_018584345.1 Thuja plicata | reverse complement strand
AATTGATTTAATTAAAAGCACTTAGGACTTTAGGATTAAATCAATTAATCATAGGGATTTTAGCTAATAATCATTTGAGATTTAGGAATTAAATGTAATGTCAGATTTATGCAAATTTGGGTTTTTTACATTTGAAACTCGGTCAATTAAAGTCAATTAAGAGAAGAATTTGCCTAATACGATAGGACTTCGAAGATGAGAAAATGCACCAAAATTGATTAGGTTGTTAGGTGCCAATTTTGGGGTGTTACACTAACAAAGGAAGAGATAATTGAGAATGAATATTAGTAATGAATTGTTGAAATTGTCTAGGAAGACAATTTTTGAAAATGATATGAACTAACCAAATATCATATAAAGTTACTCGTAAACCAATTAATTGACCTTGACAAGAATCAAATTTAAGTAAATAATCATCCATAGTTTTGAAATTTGTATAGTTGAGATCCTCCAATTGATCTTGGAGTTGAATCTTACGAGATTCATTGGCACTATCGTAGGTTTTTTTGAGAATATCCCAAGCTGCATGAGTGTCAGTATAATGAGCAATTAAAACATACAAATTTGGGCTTAATGAAATGCCAATTAAGCCTAAAGCCTCATCATTTTTAGTAATCTAAACATAAATATCTACTTTACGAAAAGTAATTGCGGGATCAAAAGCCACAATAGTGGAAACATCAAGAATGTGTTGAAAATAAAAAAATAAATGTAATGTGGATCTTCCACGCATGATAATTAGAATTATTTAATTTTATTTTTGGAATTAGTGATGAAATAGTTTCTCAACATAAGCTACAATACAATGAAGCATAAGGGGAAATGAATCAAAAAATGTAATTTAACGCAAATATTATAGAATAATTTGTAAGAAAATTAAGAATTAAGAAAATTAAAATGTTTTTGTTAAATGATAAAAAAAATTGTGATGCAAATAATTAATTAAATGACAATTGAATAATGTTTAAAATGTTAAAAAGTGAAATGGGTTTTAATGAAATTAAAAAACTATGAAGAAAAAAGCTTTGTTATTAGTTTTATTTTTTTGTGATTAAAAATAAAATTTATTTTAAATATTAAACTCTATATTTGTTAAATGAACTTTGTTATTTAAAAGAGTAAACTAATATGATGAATATAAACAAAACTCTAATGATAAGTAAATCTATTAATAATAGAGTATAGAAGAATGAATTAGAGCCTGCATAAATGAGAAATATGTTAAAATGATAATCAACAATATAAGAAAGGTTAGAATGATGAAGAAAACATAAATGATATACCAGCTATTGATTAGCCGAAAGTGAAATGAAAGAAAGAGCTGGAGGAAACTAGAAAAGCATTAAAAAGAGCTGCAATAATTTAACAATAACAAGGAGATAGGAGAATGAAAAAAAAAAGAATCAAAATGCTAATAGATTACCAACTTACATTATAATTGGAGACATAGTCAAAGATGCAGCGAGAATATAGGGAAGGTAACGACTACCCAAGAGAAATTACAGCGAAAGATGAGTGAATGATGTGAGAGGAAGCAACAAGAGTGCTACGTTGGAGAAGGATAGCAGCGTGACTAATATGGAAACCAAGTAAAATGGATGCGGATTCAAACCCAATGGTGTTGTTGTTGTTGATAGAGGCTACCATGTAAATAATTACAAACAACACGTAAACTTCAACACATGCACAACACCCAAAATTCAGTTGTAACCCTTGTCTCTTGAAAAAATGTAGAGAAAAAAAAACACCAAGGGAGGAGGAGGGGCGAGAGAAGAAGTAAGCAAAAATGTTTTTAAAGGTAGTAAAAAAATGTTTTGATAGAAAAATGTTTTAACAACAATGAGGCAAAGGAAATTTTTTTTTGAGAGTATATATAAAAAATGTTCTCATAGGATTGAGAAGAAAAATGTTGTATATAATTCTAATAGTACAAATGTTGTATGGGGAAGGAGAGTGCAGGGAGAGAAGCAGCTTGGTTGCACACAAAACAAAATAAGGAGAATGAAAGGAGGAGAGACAAAAGACATAATAGATCTATATTTAGTATATATTATATCATAGAACAAAATGCTTTAAAAAAAATGTTGATAAGCTATACTAAATGTTGTAGTAATGATTGCAGAGAGAAACAAAGTTGAAAGAAGGAACGTTTTGCCAAGATCAAAATAGATTATTGAGAGAATAATAAAGTTATATATGCTTGCAACCAAATAGAGATTTGAAAAACAACCAACAAAGATATAACCTGTAGAGATATAATATTAGAGATAATGTAATAAAAACGACAAGAAATGTTAGCAGAGATGTTGTGAATGAAAAGAAATTTGAAAATTGAATGCTAAAAAAGAATGCATATATAAACCTACAAATAAATCAGTTAGAGAAATAAATAAAAAATGCATGAATTAGAAAACCCTTGCGGTTTCCTGACAAAGGGTATGATACTTAGAACTAGTTAAAAAAGGAAGAAAACAACTAGGTTTTGCTGAGAACCAACCAAACTCCCCAAAAAAATTCAAAGCCTGCAACAAAAGTTAGATCGTGAAAACCTGCAACACTCAAACAAGGATTATTAGTCACTCTACTACCATGTTAGGAAATACAAAAAATAGAAAGATTATTAAGGAAAGGATCCAAGAGAGTGCAACAAGGAAATGTATTACTATAAACCAAAGAATGAATGTTGAATCAAGAACTATCATTAAAATAAATGAGAATCTCAAAGCTCAACACAAAAGACAATGTTTTGGAATGGGAAAACTAAGAAAAACCCCTTCTACATATAATATGAATGAGGAAAGAATCCTAGAAAGAGAGGGAGAGCTTGAGAAATAAGCTCATTACAACATTGTGAGAGCAAGTGCGAATGAGAGAAGAAGAGAGAGAATTCTAATATAGAGGTATGTGAGAAGCATCTCTTAAGTAGAGATGAGTGATGTAGTTTGCATGTAACTCCTATGTTCTATGAATGTCACATTCACATTAAGTGTGTGCCAAGTGTGAGAATCATCTTCAGGAGGAATAATCTAATTTCATTTTTAAAGGAATTACAAATATGTGACATGTCCTCCCACTTGGAATAGAGGACAAGATTCAAATAAGGATACCTTGGCTTATCCATTTTTACATAAAATACCAAGGAAAGATTATTAATTTATATGTACATAGATATACACATATACATACATACATACATACATATATATATATATATATATATATATATATATAGAGAGAGAGAGAGAGAGAGGGGGGGGAATTTTCTTTCATGTGTACATTTGTTGTGTAGGAGATGTCTTTGCAATGATTGCTAAGCCTAGAAATATAGGAGTTAGTTACTATTTATTGTGTTGCATTGTAGAGAGGATGAAGTTAATTGAAACCAAAGAAAGTGATGAAATGTTATTTCCCATAGGTTTTCATGATTTAGATCTATATTGTATTTTGTTTCAAATTTTATAATCTATTTTAAATATTGTAAAAATTTGGAGTGCAGGTTCAGTTATTTTAGAGGAAACATATTTCAAGAAAAACAAAATATTTGAACATGGCGTTCACTTTGTTGATTATCAACCTGATAGTAAGGTTATTTAATATATCCACCTAATAGTTTCTACCTCCCTTTGTGTGCATCAAAATAAATCTCAAGGTGGACACCGTAAGTGGAGACTAGTCAGTGAGGATCATCAGAAAATATTACACTTATTCCATGAGCATTTTGATCCACTTGTGGTGGTCCAAATAATATTACTTTGATATTTATTTTTGATGGATTGTATTTATGATGGATTATACTAATTATTATGGATTATATTAATTATATTTATTTTGGATTATATTTAATACATTGCTTGTACATTCAATTGATGTTGAAAATAGGTGTTAAGATTAAAAATATTCTTTGTTACTTGATCATACATGCAACGTATTAAATTTATTGAACTAAGATTATAATATATGTGTAACTTGATTATAATATTTTACTTGATTATAATATGTGTTACTTGAATAAATAGTCAATGTTAAGATTAATATATGTGAGCTACTTGATTACGAGATGTGTTACTTGATTAAAGATTCATTGTTATGATTATTGTGTGTGTGTGTGTGTTACTTTATTATAATGTGTTACTTAATTATATAATATATGTTACTTTATTATAATGTGCTACTTCATTAAAAATTCATTGTTAAGATTATAACATATTTTTTACTTGATTATAATGTGTTACTTGAATATGTACATGAACTATATTACTTGATTATACATTTTACTTGATTATACGTTAACTATACATGTTACTTGATTATATGTGAACTATAAATGTTACTTGATTATACATGAACTATAAATGATAATATTAAAGATGTCTATGTAATCAAATCATCTACATGTATATTGATCTAATCATATATAAACAAATCAGACATCTATCCATCTATACATCAAACATAAACACATTATAAATCATAAATCTATAATGTCAAATCATAAATCACCTAGATGTCAACCACAAATGTAACACATAAATCATCTATATGTCTTGGTTCAGAGAGCATATAAATATATGTATCAAATCATAAAATAAAAATATCAAACATATAATAATAAATTGTATAATGAGTCTCAAATCAAATATTTGCAACATGTCCTAAACTAGGGAGCCATCCAGATGCATACAAAAAGAGTGAACCTTTGACTCAATGTCATGAGCATCCTCTGGCTATGAAGCAACAACTAAACCATGCAAATTTAGTACAAAAGTTGGTTATATATGTTTATATTATATATTATGTAAACTACTTGAAATATATAAATACATAAGTGTGCACATACATGTTTAAACTTGTATATTTAAAATTTACCTGACCACTAGTAGGTGTCGCATACACAGAATCTATCCTAAAAACATGGTCTAAGCCCACACTAGAGGTAATATGCTCTGCTAAATGTGCCTAAAAAATATTATACATAGAATAGACATCAATACATACATCTATAATTAATTGTTCACTATAAACTAAAAATTAAACAAGTGTACATTGATCGGGATGGAAAAAATAAAGAAAACTATATACCAGGGTCATAGGAGAAAGAGGATCATCAGTGCGTTGCACCACCATATCATCAATAGAAGTTACATCACCCACACCATATCTAGTCCCAAACCTTTCTAGTAATGATGAGTATACGAGTGTGTGTACCTAAGAGCGGAGAGGTGTAAATTCTAAACCTCCAAGATGCAATAACATATCCATATAGGATCTCATATCAGTGCCAGTGCTGACCTGACTCAACCCTTCCAAATTATCCTTAAATTCCTCTAGGCCCTATCCTTTGACCCATACATCTCCAACTCATATATCTAGCTCTGTAGCTGCAGAGTGATCTGATGGTGTAGAGTGTTGTGTACTATGATGTGCATGACTAGATGATGTGTCGTGGGTCAGCGGAACTATAGGACCCTATGAAACTTTGATAACATCTCTAAAAGACTTTAGCAGGATCCTCTACAAGTCTTTAATATGGGAATATGATAGTAGGAGACCATCTAAAAATTAAAGTGCCAAATCCAAATGACTCTGATGGAAATAAAATTCTTGTATCTCACCTAATGGAGGAAGACCTGCACTGTAGCTCTATATGTGTCATCACTCAAGCCTATAGCAATACTAGATGGAGCCTCAAAAGAAGATCTCGGTCAGCTCGGTCTAGTCAAAATATATTTTTTCAGTGTGTTATAAGTAATGGTGGTGGTTGTAGAAGCAATCATCCATATCATGTTGACTACTTCCCTCTGAGAAGCAATAATCACTCTATCTATAGTATCAGTCATCGCCAGTGCCACTACAAAAGTCCTCTGCCCAACCAACTATCTATGAGTAGGTATAGCTTGATCATCCCTATGATATTTATTTTGATCTACAACTATATTGTTCCCCTGACTAAAATATAGTCAAAGATCTAAATGGTTGACGTTGAGTTCAAAATGGAATGCAGTGTATAACTAATGGGAAAAATAAAATGGAATTTAGTTGTTATTAGGATAACGAACATGTGTTGCAAGAAATCAAGGGTATATCATGAATGTTATGAGAGGAATCACACATCATGTAACTGTTACCCAAAATTTCCCATTACATATGAATTATGGCTACAAGTGGAGGAAAATGTGGTTCCCACGAGGGTAGAGCCCAGCTTGTAAAATTTTGTATTTTTCCTAGTCTTTGTCCTTTCCTCTGCATTTTTCTACCACTTTGGTTTATCCTTGTTCATGAAAAAGGGGGCCTAAGTGCAAAACCCTAAGAAAATTTACAAGAGGAAACCCTAGTTATCCCTTTCAATATTATATTTTATAATTACCTTTTCTAAGTGACTTAAGTTTCTTTTTAGTCATGTGCGTGTTAACACTTCTCTGTTTATCTCTTAGTCATGCAAGGGAAACAAAATATTCTATTTTTACTTCATGACTTTGACTTTTTCCTTAGTCATGTTGTCTCAAAGCACAAAATGAATATCCTCTCAAACCATCAAGATTCAATGTTGATCACTGGATCATGTTCAAATCTTGTAGCCTACGTTTAGTCACCCAACAAAGCCTAAAGTCAAGAGATGGTTCAGAGATATCACGACTCAATGTAATTTATAACTCTACAAATATAACCTGAGTTCAAGTCAGGATGGTTTAAGATACTTTCAGTCACAAAGTCTCATAAGATAACCATGGTTAGACAAAAGGTGTGGAGATTGTGAGACTGGTTAGTCGCTAAGTCGCAAAATATACTTGGGTTAAAGTTCAAGTTAAGGTAAAGTTTGTATGGATATGCTCGGGGATGTTGATCTTCATTCAGATCTTATGCTTGTCATTAGTTTCATACAGAAATAGAATATTCTTCCAAGGATGTGAGATTAAACACCAAAAGTACATCTATTTGCATTTGTATATTGTGGTCTTCTCTGATTCGCTAGATAAAAGTGTGTCGGAGAAAATTGTTTTGAGATTCTCCGTCAACCGTTGATTATGCCAAGATCCTATGGTTGTTGCTAAGTCTCTAAAGAAAGTCAAAACATAAGAAAAGTAAATGAGATTTCATGAAAATCATCGATGTAGAGGATGATCTTTTGGTGGTCATTGAGTCTTGTAAGGGAATCATGGTTAAGCAAAATTATGAGAGATTGCAAGACTGATCAGTTGCTAATTCTCTGAATACACCCAAGGTAAGAGATAAAATAAAGTGAATATCAGAGTTTGCAGATGATTTGATCATTGTTGTTGATCATATCTTAATCTCACCATAGTCACTTAGTCTCTTAAGGAAAAGGAATATTCTCCTATGGTCTTGAGATTAAACACAGATTGCCCGATCTTAGTCCAATCTTGCAGTAGTTGTGCAATCTCGTTACAAACTCAAAGTTGAAGGAATGGTTCCGCGACTCAGTGACATGAAGGATTCAGTAATCTAGGGGTTAAGGATGAGTTAGGAATCATAAATAGAGATGAATATTGATGACTATTTTTTAAACAAGAGATCAAATATTTTTTTTCTCAATGATACGAGTACTTGTGCAGCCTGTGACCATTAAACATTTAAATACTCAAATATTCAAAAATATATGATCTCAGAGTTCATGGTGGTGGCGTGATTTTTCAAGATGTAGATAGAAGGATAGGTTGAGCCAACTTATCGTGATAAAATTTATTGAGATGGGAAAGATATTCAAGTCTGTATCAAATTGACTCATATATTTCTATGATGCATTGATGACTAGAATTGACGGTCTTAAGGTTTCTGAATTGTTTATGCAGATCTATTGTAACTCTAATTTCCAGGAATTGGATTGACTCTTGAGCCTATTTGCTGGAGGAGCATGTATATAAGTTTTTTGATAGATTTTAGAGCTCAGAGTTTTCTAGGTGGTGTAATATTTTCTGTGGCATTTTTCTCTACCCTTAAAGTTTAACCTTGTTGTAATCTTTCATTGATTTCTAGATTCTGGAAGAGCTTTCTGAGACATCATCTCTATCCTCAAGATTTTTATCCTCTTTACTTCTCTTACCAAATGTAATATAATTCTTTTATTAGAGACATCTTAAAGATCCTAAACCTTCTTTTCTTTCATCATGTTTGTGTACTACTATGTGTGATCTGATTTAGATAATCTTGTGGATTTTGTTCATCCCTGGTTATTTTATCTCATTCCTATGCCTATTTGCTGAAGTGAATGTCTACTTGAAGGTCATAGTGGTGGAGGAGCACCTTGAATGAACCAAGTGTTCCTATGGAACCTAGGGGTTCACTCAAGATCCTAACAGGTCTATAGTTATGTTAAGACATTGGGTTAATCATTGGACCACCTTGTAAGACCATAGTTCCAAGTTTGGCACCCTATGAGCCCTTTGTCAACTATTGGTCATTAATGGTCCAAAACCCTAGGGATAGTTTTTTTTTAGGTTTTTAATGTTTAAATCCACTAGGGATTACAAAACTAAGATTGATTCCAAGTTTGGTCATCAAATTTGCAAAATTACAAAATATGCAAAAGTTGCTCAAAAGTTCTCAAGCAACTTTTGAGAAAACTTGACAAATTTTTGTAAAACAACTCCCAAATGGCTAAATCAGTTAAAATATGTTATGTAACCATTGGGAGTTCTTGAAAAATCCATTTCAGGTAGGTGGTAGGCTAATGATGTAATTTGGCATTTTGAAATCAATAAAATATAACCATTTCTCTGCAAAACCCGAGGACAATCGATCTATACAGATTGGTACAAACAAAAGGACATGAAAATATGACACCAAGAGTTTTTGTTGTGAACCTTATATTTTATTTTGGTTTCATGTGTTGATCAATCATAGTTTAAAATTTATTGAATTTGCAATCTCACAACCTAGTTTGTAGGTCCTAAATCAAGGTTTCTAGAAGAATTGAGTGTAATTCCTTTTTCCACAATGGGAATTCAATGAACCTTGGTGGAAAGGATGTTTGTATGATGATATTTAAGAATTATTAGGATAGGTCCACCAAAATGGATGGAGATGGAGTTATAGTGATGCCCTAGGTGCATATCACTATTCATCCACCAAATCCAGAATTAGGACAACAATCATAAATCTTGTTTGGGGATTGATCAGAGGCCCTAAATCGATGGAGGAGACCCTTGTACACACCCTCACATGATCCAATAATCAGTTTGGGAATTAGATGAATTCTATAGGCACTTGTAGTGCAAGTGGAGGCCTAATTAGCCCTAATTGCAGAAGCAATTTGGTGTGCCTCTCTCTCTCTCTCTCTCTCTCTCATTTCTATGTTCTAGGTCTTGATTCCAAAGTCTTAGGCCATAAAGGGTGTCTAAATCCCTAATTACTTAATGGGGTTATGTGGAAAAATCTCATTTAAGATCAATTTTCCTTCAGGAAAAGGCTACAAGCCTAGTCTTGGGTTTGTGAAGCAACTATGTCATATGGGTTGAAAATGAGTGAAATAACCATTAGAACTATTTTTTAGGGACCTAAATAGACCACACCTATGAAAATAGGTCACCCTTGGTCCCATAATTCACTTTTGGGGTATTGTTGAGAATTTGGGTCAAGTGCTTGTGAAGCCACCCTTTGTAGTTCATGTTGTAGGATTGGTAAAACCTAGTGATTAGGTTTCCCTTGGGGTTTTGAGGTTTTGATAACCTTAACCATGTCTTTTCCCACACTAGTGATAAGTGTGAAGCACTTTGGCCTATAGAGTTGGGTGTTGAAGGGTGCATATCCCTATTTGAGTCATTTGGAGGCTTCCTACTACCCACTTTGCATCAAGTGGTGTTAGAGCTATGTCTACTCCTAAGGATGAAGATATCCCTTCAAGGGTTACAAACATTGAACTAGCAAAGATAATGAGAGAAAAAAGGGAAGAAAATTCAGCCTTGAGAAGAAGTCTTCAAGAGTTGGAAAACAAGGTAGATAGAGGTAAAGAAGACACCTCTAGTGGTGAAGAAGGGAGTGAAGAGGAAGATGACACCCCTGATCAGGATGTGAACATTCCTGCAGACTAGAGACCCCTTCTAGATCCCTTAAATTCTATGGGGAGGAGAAGTTGGATCTACCAACTATTAGTGGGAAAATGGATGTAGATTTGGCCTTGGATTGGATAGAGGCCTTAAAAATATTCTTTGAGTGTGAGGAAATCCCTCAGAATCAGAGAATGAAGATGGAAATATCCAAGTTGAAGGGAGCAGCCCTAACTTGGTGGAACTTCACCCAAACAAAGAGGGTGAAGAATGGGAAGAGTATGATCTCTTCATGGAACAAAATGATTGCATTGGTCAAGGAGACCTATGTGCCTAAAGACTATGGGGTAAAAATCCATAGGAGGAAGCAAAGCCTAAATAAAAAAGACATTGATATAGGCTCATACACTGAGGAGTTCCTAAAACTATGTATGAAGACAAATGTGGGAGAAGATGAAGAAGAAAAGTTAGCAGGATATATGAATGGTCTTAAGGTATCCATTCCAGAGGAACTCAGGGTACATTGCCTTACCATGGTAAACAAGTGTTATCAAACAGAACTCAAGGAGTAGGAGAAGTGGAAGAGAAAACAATAGTTTGGCAAAGGAAAAAGAAATGATGGAGTGAAGAACTTTAGAGGAAGAGGAACCTCTTGGAATAGAGGAAAATACAGTGGTAATAGCAGTAGGACCCCTGACCAAGGAGACAAAGAGAATAGTGACTCAAAATTTAGAGGTAACTATAGAGGGAGAAGACCCTTCAATAGGGGAAGAAAAAACATAGGAAGAGGAAATGGACCACTAAGGTGTTACTACTGCAATCAATTGGGACACCATGCAGGAAGATGCCTTGAGAAGAGAAACAATAACAATCAAGGAGAAATAAGAACACAACTCATTAAAGAGGACAAGCAAGAAGACAATACAAATGCAAGGTACTTAGAACCAGAGGAAGGAGTATGTTTGATGATGAGACAAGTCTTCCTTCAAGTGCCACAAAGTAAAGAACCTCCTCAAAGGAAGAATCTCTTCCGAACAAAGATCAAATGCAATGGGAAGGTATGTAACTTACTCATAGATTCTGGCTCAACTTAAAATTTAGTACCTTGTGAAATGGTTCAAAAGTTAAATCTTCCTAAGAAGCCCTGTCCTTTTCCTTACCATGTCTCTTTCCTAAAAAAAGGTCAACAAACCTTAGTAACTAAACAAGCATGGATAGAGTGTTCTATAGCAGACTTTAAAGATAAAGTTCTTTGCAATGTTGTTGAAATGGCTGCTTCCCACATCCTTCTAGGCAGGCCTTGGCAGTATGATGTAGATTCCACACACCATTGTAGGAAAAATACCCACTCTATCACTAAAGATGGGAAAACATTCACCATGAATCCCCTGCCTGATACCAAAAAAGAGAAAGAACATACTGTCATAACCATGGGAGAAAAATAAATGTTAAAAGTATTAAAGGAGCCTGAAACTAAATTTTTTGTCCTAATCTCCAAGCCAAAGGATAGTATAAGGTTTGATAATTATGATCATATACCAGATGAAGTTAAGCAATTGCTTACAAAATATAGTGATGTCACTGCTAGTGACATGCCCACAACACTCCCTCCCTTAAGAGATATCAGTCACCAAATAGACTTGATACCTGGTTCCTCCTTACCTAACAAGGCCCCATACAAAATGACACCAGTTCAGCATGCATAGATTACAAGGCAAGTAAATGAATTGTTAGAGAAGTGACTAATTTAGAAAATTATCAATCGATGTGTTGTCCCATCAATCTTAGCCCCTAAAAAGGATGGCAAGTGGATATTATGTACTGACAACAAAGCCCTAAACAAAATCACTATAAGATGCAGGTTTCCAATCCAAAGAATGGAAGATCTACTAGACCAATTAGGCACTTCTTGTTACTTTACAAAGATTGATTTAAAATTAGGCTACTACCAAATTAGGATAAATCTAGGTGATGAATGAAAGACAATGTTTAAGACAATTGAGGGATTGTTTGAGTGGCTTGTTATGCCATTTGGCTTGAGTAATGCTCCTAGTACATTCATGAGACTCATGAATCAGGTCTTTATTGATTTTATTGACAAGTTTTTGGTCATATATTTGGATGACATTCTGATTTATAGTCATAGAAGAGAGGAACATCTTGATCATGTTGAGCAGGTTTTGAAGAGACTCCATTAGCACAAGTTACTGATTAACTTGGAAACATGTATGTTCATGAAGAAGGAACTTGTCTTCTTAGTATTTGTCATCTCCCAAGGCACCCTCAAAATGGATCCAAAGAAGGTTGAGGAAATAGTCAACTAGCCTCCACCAAAGAACCAAGGTGATGTTAGCAGCTTTCATGGTTTAGCAACTTTTTATAGAAAGTTTATTAAGAACTTTAGCCATGTGTGTGCTCCTATGTTGGACACTATAAAAGGTGGAAAGAAGACCAGATTTCAGTGGAATAAAGAAGTTGTAGATGCATTCCAATACTTCAAGAATAGAGGGGCCCAATACCCAATCGTAGTGTTCCCTAACTTCAAAAAGGTGTTCACTATTGAAACAGATGTAAGCAACTTGGCTATAGGTGCATTCTTGATCCAAGAAGGTAAGGCTATATCATTTTTCTCAGAAAAATGAATGATGCAAAGAAGAGGTATTCTACTTATGATTTAGAACTTTATGCAATGGTACAAGCCCTGAGAAAGTGGAGACACTACTTACTCCCTAAAGAATTCATTATTTATACTGATAACCATACTTTAAGTTTCTTAAATAGTTAGTAAAATTTTAGAGTCAAACACATTAAATGGATGGAGCAGTTGCAGGCATAAACCTTCAATATAATGCACAAAAAGGGAGTGGAAAACAAAGTGGTTGATTCCCTAAGTAGAAGGGTTACATTAACTCAGGAAGTACAACTTTAGAGTGTAGGGATTGACTCCCTAGAAAACCTATATGCAGATGATCAAGAATATGGAGAAATCTTTGAGGTATGGACCAAAATGGTAGGCAAATACCATACTGATTTTTCTGACTTCCTTATTCAAAATGGACTCTTTTTTAATAGAGCACAATTTTGCATTCCTAAGTGTTCTATGAGAACAAATATTATTAAGGAGAAACATTGTGGTGGCTTAGGAGGACATTTTGGAATAGACAAAACCACTAATTTAGTGAAAAGAAGTTACTTTTGGCCAAAGATGGGGAATGAAGTCAAGAAGTTTGTAGAATCTTGTACTATTTTCCAACAAGCAAAGGGTGTATCAACTAACCAAGGACTGTATCAAACCCTACCAATTCCCTCTAGGCCATAGGAATCAATTTCAATGGACTTTGTAATGGGTTTTCCAAGAACAAAACAGGGTTATGATAGTGTTTTTGTCATTGTGGATAGGTTTAGGAAAATGGTGCATTTTGTTCCTTGCAAAATCACAAATGATGCTTCCCATATAGCACATCTATTCTTTAAGGAAGTGGTTAGAATCCACGGTCTACCACAAACAATAGTCTCTAATAGAGATGTGAAGTTTTAAGGTCACTTTTGGAGGACACTCTTCAAGAAATTGGGCACAAATCTGACTTATAGTTCAGCATACCACCCACAAATAGATGGGAAAATGGAGGTGGTAAACAAATCTCTTGGAAATCTCTTGAGATGCCTAAAAAAATAGTACACCCAAAGTTGGGACATGATCCTACCACAGGCAAAGTTTGCATTTAATGACTCCATGAATAGATCCACTAGAAGGACACCATTCCAAAAAATGTATGGAATTCATCCCATTGGACTTGGTAGAGTTACCTTATGATTTTAGAGTTAGTGCACAAGGAGAGGAATTAGCCAAACTAATCTCTAAAGTGCAGATAGAAGTGAAAGAGTCACTACAACAGTCCACCATGAAATATAAAGCACAAGAAGACAAGAGAAGGAGAGAAGTTCATTTCAAGGTTGGAGATAAGTTATGGGCATACCTAAGGAAGGAGAGACTCCCTAAAGGAAAATATTTAAAGTTGCACATGAAGAAAATTGGACCTTGAACCATCCTCACCAAGATGGGTGAAAATGCATATGAAATTTCCTTGCCTCCTACTTTACTGATTTCTCCTATTTTTAATATTGAAAACCTCACTCCTTACAAGTGTGTTGTAGATATCACTAATGTGGAGGGATCACAAGATGAATATGATGGCGAATATGTAACAGATCTCCCACCAAGAAAACTAATTGAGTTAGAAAAAATTTTGGAATCCAAAGTATTGAAGAAAACAAGGAAGAATAAGTACATGCATTACTTAGTGAGATGGAAAGGACTCCCTCCAATAGATGCTACCTGGATGACAGAGGAATAGATCCAACAACATGGAACCATTGTTGACTAGTTAACATCAAGTGGGAACTTGAGTTCAAATATCATGGAAAGTATGGTGCAGGAGCACCCTAAATGAACCAAGTGTTCCTATGGAACCTAGGGGTTCCATCAAGTTCCTAAGAGGCCTATATTTATGTTAAGACATTGGGTTAATCATTGGACCACCTTGTAAGACCATAGTTCCAAGTTTGGCACCCTATGATCCCTTGGTCAACTATTGGTCATTAATGGTACAAAACCTAGGAATAGGTGGTTTTTTATGTTTCTAATGTTTAGATCCACTAGGGATCACAAAAATAACATTGAGACCAAGTTTGGTCATCAAATTTGCAAAATTGCAAAATATGCAAAAGTTGCTCAAAAGTTATCAACCAACTTTTGAGTAAACTTGACAAAGTTTTGTTAAACAACTCCCAAATGGATAAATAAATTTGAATATGTTATGTAACCATTGGGAGTTCCTACAAAATCCCTTCCAGGAGAGTGTTAGGCTAATTATGTAATTTGGCATTTTGAAATCAATAAAATATAATCATTTCTCTGCAAAACCCGAGGATAGTCGATCTGTACAGATTGGTACGTATAGAAGGACATGAAAATATGATACCAAGATTTTTTATTATGAAAATTATTCCATTTTATTTTGGTTTCATGTGTTGATCAATCATAGCTTAAAATTTATTGAATTTGCAATCTCAGAACCTGGTTTGTAGGCCCTAAATAAGGGTTTCTAGAAGAATTGAGTGTAATTCCTTTTTCCACCATGGTAATTAAATGACCCTTTGTGGAAAGAATGTTTGTATGATTCTCTTTAATAATTTTCAGCATAGGTTTACCAAAATTAAGGGAGATGGAGTTACAATGATGCACCAAATCCAGAATTAGGACAACAATCATAACTCTTGCTTGGGGATTTATTAGAGGCCCTAAATCAGTGGAGGAGACCCTAATACACACACTCACATGATCCAATAATAATTTGGGAATTGGATGCATTCTATAGGCACTTTTAGTGCTAGTGGAGGCCTAATTAGCCCTAATTGGAGAAGCAATTTGGTGTGCCTTCCTATCTATCTCTCATTTCCATGTTCTGGTACTTGAGTCCAAAGTATTAGGCCATAAAGGGTATCTAAATCCCTAATTATTTAAAGGGGTTATGTGGAAAAATCTCATTTAACATCAATTTTCCTTCGAGAAAAGGCTACAAGCTTAGTCTTGGGTTTGTGAAGCAACTATGTCATATGGGTTGAAGATGAGTGAAAGAACAATTGGAAATATTTTTTAGGGACCTAAATAGACCAAACCTATGAGAATAGGTCACCCTTGGTCCCATAAGTCACTTCTAGGATATTGATGAGAATTTGGGTCAAGTGCTTGTGAAGCCACCCTTTGTAGTTGGTGTTGTAGGATTGGTGAAACCTAGTGATTAGGTTGCCCTTGGGATTTTGAAGTTTTGATAACCTTAACCAAGTCCTTAACCACACTTGTGATAAGTGTGAAGCACTTTGGCATAGAGAGTTCCATGTTGAAGAGTGCATTTCCCTATTTGAGTCATTTGGAGGCTTCCTACTACCCACTTTCCATCACATACTCTGTGTCTATTTATATGGGAAAGTTATTGTTTGTGGAATCTTTCCTTCCCTTGAATAGCCTCTTTCCATTTCAGACCTCTCTAAGAAATACTTATGCGAGCCTATTCAGAAAGATTATGTTCTATTAGATCTAAGAAACTTCATGCTAGTTTGGTTACTATGTTATGGTTCATGTTACCTTCGATGCATCACCTAGTAGGATAATTTTGTTTCTAGTAATTTTCCTTTCAAGCATTTCTTCTATCCCTTTCCTTCTAAGTTTAATTTCATGTTTAAGAGTAGATTAGGTGATTTTCCAAGAGAAACCAGCCTAGAACCTGGAGACTTCACTTTAAGTTAGCAAAGGTCCCACAACCTAGAATTTATTCCGAAGTTATACTAGATTATCAATACTTCTATATCTTTAATAGGGTGCAAAATTTAGTGTATAAAAATTCTGGCACGCCGGTGGGATGACAAAAGAAGTTTATCTTCAAGCTATGTTATCTTTGATATGCTAATTGCATATTAACTGACCTCAAGAGGTTTTATTCAAATCATATCAAGTGACTCCATTGGTGTAAGGAATAGAAGATCCAGTCTGGTTCAAATTTTATGAGAAAAGTTGAGATAAGAATTTCAAAGTCTTCTGAGTTCTTGTAGCTGCCCTTGACAATAAATTACTACAAATCATCTCAGATAACATGCCCTACAAGGAGGGTATAGTATACACCACCCACAATAGAAAGGAGACCCTTTCCTTTCCACTCATGAAGGAGAGGAAGATCTCTTACTAGAGAGCTACAAGAAGATTCAGCTTCACTACCTTGCCCAAGTACAACTCATACAGTAGTTTCTCAGCCAATCATAGTTCCTACAATGGCTAGATAATTTGCCTTTGTACCCTTCAATCAAGGGAGTCCATTAAAATTTTCTCAAAATCATGATGTACCCTTAGTAGCACTTAATATTCTACCTAATTTCATGGGTGAAGGATAGACAACATATTGTGAACACATAAGAGATGTGGCCACTATTTGCAGTGTGCATCATACTACAAAAGAAGATGTTGCTACCAAAATACTTGCAGCCTCTTTCAAAATTAAAGCCTTATAATGGTTTAGAACTCTATCTTTTAGTTCAATTGATTCATGGAATAGACTAGGAGAATCATTAAGTAAATATTTTGAGGATAAATTAGATTACTTATCTCTGGTTGAGAAACAAACAACCATAAAGAGAGATCCTCAAGAATAAATGACAGGATTTAATAATAGATTCCTCAAGACATGGAATATAATTCCTATCTCAATGAGACCTTTATATGACCATGCCTTCCTATACTTCTTAAGAAGTCTCAATAGAAATATCTCTATCATGATTCAATCCATGGGAGGAACCTCATTTCCTCATGCTTTTGACATAGCAGTCAGGGATGAAAGTTGTTAAATCCAAGTAGGCATGATAGCCCGAAGGCCACCCATCCCTATTTTTTCCAACATCTAGCGCAACATGCCTTTGAGAATCCCTCCATATACTCTTATACCAACTATAGTAGCACCACATGTCAGCACTAGCTATAAAGAATCTAGAGCAGGCCCTTCCCAAGAGTTACTTGAATTAAGGAACAGTCAACAATAAATGAAGAAGTTGTTGCAGACAATGAGAAATGAGTTGACCAGCATAAAGAAGTAGAACCAAGGGAATAAACCACCCTTTCAACCACATAATCAAAGTTCCAATCGACAATATCAGAATTAGGGACAATCCTATCAGCAAAATAGGCCACCATATCAAGGGAGTTATCAAGGTCAGAGGAAATTTTTTAATCAAAGGCCATTTCAACCTTATAATCCCACACCTCTTAACTCTACAAATAAAACAAGAGATATAGTTCTGAATCAGAAGAACCTAGTCTTAGATAATGAATGGTGTTCTCCTTGAAATCAACCCCACAATCAGGCTACATGTTCAAATGGGTGGATGAATCAAGCACTGATGGTTCAGAATGCCTCACAAACTCAATCATAGGCCTCTTCTAGTGTATCAAATCCTCAACAAGAAGCACAAGCTAATGAGACTGATCTTTTTAATTGGGAGCAACAAGATTTCACTGGGGTGAATGGTGAATCCCAAAATTCTTCCAACACTCTATCTAAAAGGAGAGCCCAAGATATAGAATGAGTAGAGAATGGAGAAAAAGCTACTAAATATTTAAAGAAATCACAATCTTCTTCTCCTACTATATTAAAGAAGGATCCCACCATTCCAATCAAATAAAGTCAATCTCCCAAGGTTATTGAGCCTATCATAGTGAAGGCACACCAAAGAGTATACTCGGTAGTGCCCTTCAACATTGTAGACAATATGAAAAATATTAATATCACTATGTCTATGTGGGACTCCTTTTCTATTCCACAACAACCTAAGATTTTGAAAAAATCTATGGGTGAGGTGGCAATTCCCCAACAAACCACAAGTTAAGTTGCTAAGCTAGTGTTTGTCAACACTAATCAGAAGAGGGATACTTCAAGCAACAACTCCACAGGAGATGCCATATAAGGTAGGAATTTGAAACCACATCCCTTTTATGTCCTTAATTATTGGAAAATATCTAGTACATAATTGTATGGTAGATAGTGGGGTTACTAGCTCTATCAATCCCAAGAAGGTAGCTGACCAACTGGGGCTTAAATATGAACCCTTTCAAAAGAAGGTGACCCAGCTTGATGGTTTCCAAGTAAATACAATAGGTGTAGCTAGGGATACCAACTTTGAGTCCCAAATTCTCCATCCTACTTGACATCTATATCATAAACCTCCCTACCCTATTTTCCATATGTGTATCAAGGTATTTTATAGCCAAGATAGGAGGCTATCTTTCATCTAACTAGTCTCACATGATTTTCCATACTAGATATGGAACCAAGGTTACCATCAAGTCTAAATAATTGGAAGCACACCATATAGAGCCTTATGTGTCTAATGTACTCAATGCAAGTTGCCTTGCACTTGATAGTAATGAATTCCCAATCATTATCAAAACAAACACCAAGATAGAAAATATCCCAGATATCTATCTAGATGAATTCAAATCAGAAATAACCTCAGAATCCCAAGCCAATGTTATTTAGGATGCTGGTTTAGGAAACTAATTAATACAAGAAGATAGTCTCCTAGAGCCAAGCCTTAAGAAAGCTATCAATAAGGCATCAAAGGATGATAGAAATCAAGTTTGGGAGCTATTCTTTGATGATGCTAGAAGTAGACATGTCTCTAGTGGTGGTGCTATGATAATCTCTCCAAAGGGGGAAAAATACTAAACAACTTTCAGGTTTAGCTTCTCTTGCACTAGAAATGCTAATGAATATGAGAGTCTAGTGAATGGATTGGAGTGGGCTAGAAAGAGAGGGATCGAATCCCTACAAGTTTATGGTGAAAGAGAGCTAGTATTCAGCCAAATAAGAGGGATAAGTGCAACCAAAAATGACACAATAAAAGAATACAAGCATAGATTTTGGGATGCAATTGAAGATTTTTATGCTTTCAATGTTATTTCAATCCCTAGAAAATTGAACTAGAATGTAGATAGATTAGCTGGTTTTGGATCCTAGTATGACATCCTAATAGAATTTTAAAGGAAAAGGATCAACAACATATCAAAGTAATTGTCAGACCTTCTATCTCTGATAATAATGTTAATTGGAAAGTATTTGACAATGACAAGAAAATTTTGCAGTTCCTATTTGAAGAGGATGTCTTTTCAGAGTACAATCAAGATAGACTGATGGAGAACTATGGTGACCAAGTGGTACAACTTAGATAAAATAAGATACCTAAAGGTCTTGTCACCCTGGAATCTATCTTCAACAGAGATGACCAAGCACAAAAGACTAAATTTGGTCTGATAGTTCAACAAGAACATTACACTGAATTAAAACTTGAGCCAGGTAAGAGCTTAAGTTTAGGAAAAGTTAATACTGATTTAGAAAGGTAGGATTATGCAAAATTATTTCAAGAATTTAGTGATATATTTGCCTGGAAGTATGAATATCTCAAAGGTTTCAACCCAACACTTGCTTAGCACACTATTGAATTGGAGCCAAATGCCAAACTAGTAAGGCAGAAACAAAATCTTGTCAATCCTAAGATTGAACCACTCATGCACACAGATGTGCTCAAATTAATTTAAAGTGGAATCATTTACCCCATCAAGCATACTAGTTGGGTTTCCAACCTTGTTCCTGTGAGGAATAAAAATGGGGAATTAAGATTATGTGTTGATTTTATAGATCTAAACAAGGCCTCCCTCAAAGATCATCATCCATTGACATCCATGGAACAAATTCTACAATGTGTCTCTAGATCAAAACACTTCTCACTATTGGATGGATATTCAGGATATAATTAGATCCTGATTTATGAAGAAGATCAATATAAGACCGTATTAAAAACCAAATCGGGAACTATGGCTTATCAAAAAATTCCTTTTGGTTTGTCCAATGTAGGTGCTACTTTTCAAAAGTAAATGGACATGGCCTATAAGAGCCTCATGTAAAAGTTTTTCCTGGTCTATTTAGATGATATAACTATTTATTCTAAACATGCAGTAGACCACATTAAACAACCTAAGGAAAATATTTGAAAGGTGTAGAGAGTTTGGGATCTCTCTTAATCCCAAGAAATGTGTTTTTGCAGTCCATGAAGGAAAACTATTGGGATATATTGTATCCAAACAAGGAATTATAGTTTCCCCTAAGAGGATTGTTTCTATTCTTAAATTATCCATACCACCTCACAAGAAAATCCTTCAATATTTTATAGGAAGGATAAACTTTGTCAGGTGCTTCTTGCCCAATATTGCAAATTTACTAAAGCCTTTGACAACTATATTAAAAAAGAATTCAGTCTTTATCTAGAGTAAAGAAGGGAAATCTAATTTCCAAGCCATCAAAGAGGCTTTGATAGAGGCTCCTACCTTGTTGAACCCTGATTTCAATAAGGATTTTATCCTTTATGCTTATGGAAGTTTTGATGTCATATCTGCAATATTGACTCAAGAAAACTCTGAAGGATTGGAGAAACCTATTGTTTTCTTCAACAAAGGTTTAAAAGAATATGAATAGAGATATTCATTTGTGGAGAAACATGTACTTGCTATGGTGAAAATGCTTAAAAAGTTTATATATTTACTAACTCATAGAAAGGTACAATTAAGAGTCACTCATCCAAGTGTTAAAGAGTTCTTTATTTCTAGGTACCTGTTAGTGAACAGATTTGTCTTTCTAAAAATCTTTTACAGGAAAACTCTACAGCCCTTCTTGAAAGACAAACAACCCTAATAGTTGGGTAAATAATTTTAAATCACTTCCCTCTGAATTAATTCTAGGTACAACTCCCTAGAGATATTTTATCAGTAATATCTAATTCTGAAATTCAAATTTTAACATGAAAGTTTTAGAAAGGTTAATTCAACATTCATAGATGTGAAGCGTTGCATAATACCTTAATAAAGATAGCAGAACAATAAAGAAAGAAAAGACATAACTTTTATTTTAGTGGAATCAATGAAGACAGACAACTAAATGAAA
Organism: Thuja plicata; assembly: GCA_018584345.1. Taxonomy (NCBI): domain Eukaryota; kingdom Viridiplantae; phylum Streptophyta; class Pinopsida; order Cupressales; family Cupressaceae; genus Thuja; species Thuja plicata. Next base: position 689,166 of record MU225805.1, on the reverse strand, counting down.
GAAAGGCAACAACATATAGATACAATTCAAGAATTATTTATCAACAGACACATACATTACAAAGTAAACAAAATGTCAACACAGGACACTTGCTTTTTGTTTTCAAATGACACAGATTTGATAAACTTAACTGTAATGTATTTCCAAAAATTACTACACAAGAAATCACATGGAATCTGTTCCTTCAAAATAGTATCATATTTTTCTATATATGTTCCTCTAACCCTTTTTTTTAAATCAAACTATCACCACCCAAATAATAAGACTACCTAGTTATGAATTTTCTCTTATTTTCCAAACCCTTCAAAATTTTGCAGTAGAAACACTTATAGTATCGAAGCACCGATAGTTCTCCCAAAAAACTTGACCTCTCAGGTAATTAGTTATAAAACAAAACCACCAGAAAAAGGAAACATGTCCTTAAGAGTTTGCATGTTAACCAAATAAAAACTAATTATCTAACTCTGGTTATTTGTCCACAGCACAATCCTTGCTTCCCGCTGGACTCCCTTCTTCTTCGGTAACCGAATGGGTGGGTTTCCATTCTTTATACGCCTGGACCATCTCTTTCACGAATGACAGATGTAAGATCTTGGAATTCACTATCTGGGCCATTAAGGCCTCCTTACTCCACTTCAACTTCTACACCTTTTCTACAACATTGGATAGCTGATCCACATAGATATAACATAGATTCGATCCTTGTCATCTGAGTTAAGGTGGAGGCTTTAGGATTAACCTTTTCTGTGATAATCTTTATCGATGAGTTGAAGGCTTCCAGAGCACCTTTAAATTCCTATTCACCATATACTGATGGATAAATATAAGTGAATTTGATGACCTTCAACTCGTTCAATGCGACATTCTGAATTTTCATAGCCTCGAACTCATATTCTTTGTTTTCTATAATGGTTCCCCTTATGAGAGAGATATGCCAGCTAATGTTCTTCCTAAGAATGAAGAAAATGGATTCCTCGATGCCTTTTAGGTATTTTTCTATGCAGAATTTGTTGAAGCCATACCTCTCTATCTCCATAAACTTTTTCATCACCGATACCCATTTTTCCTCCTCTCCATCCCAGACTTGTCACTAGGTTTGCAATTCTCTCATTACAACCTCTGTGTCATGGAGAATTAAATGCAAATCTTTGATATATCATTGGTCACTACTAAGTACTTGGGATATCCACTCATCAACTAAGGAGACTAGTGTTCGACCCCTCTGAACTTAATTCAACAAAGTTTTACTTTTTGCAGAGTTTGGATCAAATACTTGTGGAGATTGGGTCAGTGGCATGGCATAAAAGTTGCAGAAAGTTTTTATGAATTGGGAGAGTGAGACTATCATCTATTTAAGTTATTTCTTTTCTTTTTTATCTTGCCATGATGTCATTAACATCTGTTGAGCCATTTCTTTGAAAAGGTGATTCTTTCCCACCCTATCCATAGTCCCTAATTCAATTTTAGTGACTTCAAATTCTTCAAGTGCAACATTCTTCTTCTCTTACTTTGGTCTATAGGTGGCTACTTCATCTCTCCACTTTCCAGTTTTAGTATCAGTAAACATTTATGATGTGCTCTTAACTTTCTTGGCCTCGGGAGCCTTTTGAACATATCTGCTGACTATGTCTTGCACTAGAATAGATACTGGAACTAAGCTCCATTTCTTATTCACTACAGTGGTTAGCCATCTTGGTGTGTCAATTGTTGTTGCTGACTATTCACCTCTTTTTGCAGAAGTATCCATTAAATCCAAAGTAACATCATCAAGATCGAAGAGGTCCTTTCCTATTTTCTCATCTTCACCAATTTGATAGTTCAAATCCCCAAACTTGTCATCATCCAAGTTAATTGTCTCTGTGTTTTCTTGAGTCATCTTCCCTTTAACTTGTGATAGAGATTTTGACTTAGTAATTTGCTGAGGTGAGACTATGGGAGAAGGCTCTGCAACAGATTTATTCCTTGAACTCTTAGTCCGCTGCTTGCCTGATGCACCTGCATTATCAACTGATTTATGAGGATTAGAAATAGGGGAAGAGGAATATATAGGTGAATATTTAACTTCCATTAACCTAGGACTATAAAGTTTTCTTTTTTTTTGCAACCATTCTTCAATTAATTGAAGTACATGTTGTGTCCTATGTTTAATGTCATCTTCCTCTTCCACTGACCAATCAATTTCGTACTCCTTATTTTCCAAAGATCTTTTGAAATTAGGTTCAGCCCAATTTGAACCATCATCTGTCATGCCTTCTACATTGGATTTCAGCCTCATGGATAGAATATAAGAAATACAAAGATGAATGTGTTCTCTCTCCTCAACTTGGGACTCATCAGAATAGTCCTCCCAGAAATATTCTAAATGGGGAACAGGGAACATATTTGACCTAAGTCCTAGACTTCCACTGGAAAAAAAATTTCTTATCAAAGCCTCTTCTCTCTATATAATACTTAAAATCAAAATGACTCAGGTCACTCCCTATACTTACTACATCTTCAATAGTATAACATGAGAATTTGTCTAGCTATAATGGGAAAACCTTCTCCCATTTCTCTTCAGGAAGAAACCATCTAAGTACTGTGGCAAGCTGCCTACAGACCTCTACAAAAATAAAGCAGACAAAAACATATCTAGGAAATCTTGTAGGGGCCTCTTGAAAACCACCAACTCTCACATAAGTTAATCTAGGGAACTAGATATAAAAACTCCCAAATTTAGTCACAAAGTCCTGAGCCTCCGCACTCATTCTCCTGGTAGAATCCCAAGTGAACTCAAAATAGATTTTACCAATGAAACTATCATGCACTCTCCTATAGTTATGAATTACATTATATCTATGAAGAATGGGGAAATACTCATAAACACACATGCTATCAGACTAGGGTTCATTAATCATCCCATCCCACTTTCGACTACATGCTAAGCAATACATCAGATAAGAAGGCATGAAGAAACTATACCCTGTGAGTTTGGAATTGTTAAGTTGTTCCCTCATCAAACTGGCATTTAATTCGGCCCAATCCAACGTCTATTTTCCTTCTAAAACAATTTGAATATAATAGAATAACCAATTTGAGAAGGACTCTGGCGACCCTCTGACCCTTTGCAACATTACCATGACATCACTAATATACTAGTGTACATGGCTTCTATTAAATTTTTTTGGCAAATGAGAACCTTCTCTTTGTGGGTTTATCAATCATTGTTTGGTCATAGAAGTGTGATTTGCATGCACATTTTCTTTGAATTTAACCAGGGACTGTGCAAGAGAAAAAGCGGAGAAAGTTTTCTCTGGAATTTGGAAAGCCAAAGAAACAATTTTCCTATTTACAGCTAGCAAGACACTACCATCTCTTTTAACAATAGACTCGGTCCTCTAATCATAGTTATAGATACATTCATGAATTCACTCAGGACAAACAACTGCAGATGGGAAGGAAGAGGCTACACAAAGCCCACTATGCAAAATTTCCAAAGTAGGAACTTTGTTTTCTAAGCACCTATAAAGTCTATCAGGGATTTCCTCAACATTATATCCTCCTAAGTTTGTGTCTGCTACAATAGGGTTTTCACAAACCAGACTTGAAATGCTTCCAAATAAGTGAAAAGAAGACTTCATACTTGTAAAAATAAATAGACAACTACCACAAAATCTTCTAAATATTTCTCAAGATTAAATTAAAAGACTACAAAGGTTGCAACCTGACTCACCTTGTTCCTGTAGTTACTCTCGCACCCTGAATCTTCCAAAAAACCCTTACCTTAAAAATAGCTATATATAGACAGCGATAAAATTTCAAAAGAATGAATGCTAAGAAGGATTTAAATAGAGAATGACAAATTATTGATCATTAATTACCCATCTTTAAGGCAATAAAGGGTAAAAGAATGAAATGATTGTTTACGCATGCAAACAATTAATACCACCCACGTAAAATTTCATGTCATATGGAATCATTATAGATTTGAAAGCTCAGATGCACTTAACTGCTGCCATCACTTATTTGTATTAAATGCTCTTTTCTGTGGGCCCCACCGCTAAATGATGATGAATCCCGCTTTTTCTGGCCCATGTCACTTTTTCAAAATCCTTGAACACTCTTGAATAGAGTTGAACAAAGTTCAAGGATGTTCTCATGTGTTCAGGATTGTTCAAACATATTCCCATTTATTCATCTACCTTAGTCTTAAAACCAAATATTCTGCATTGTCATCGTTGATGCTTCAACTTTGAAAAGTCTGAACTTCCTTATCATGTGACCATGAGACATTTTTCGCCGGTTCTTTACATCTTCTATACCTTACAATATCATGAATGACCTTGAACACTCTTGAATAGAGTTGAACCAAGTTCAAGATTGTTCAAGGATGTTCAAGACCGTTCAAACCTGTTCAAGAAAAAGTGTTAGCAAATAATCTTTTGTCTTTCAAAACACAGTTGGACCACAAGTGTTGCTCTTTCAGTAAGTAGCTAGAAATGAGGATTTAGGCAGCACTAGTATTATCAACAATACCATGGTGACTCTAGAAAATATTGAAAGGAAAAGGATAAGGACCAAACTTGGACTAACATTGGCTCTAGCTGGGGACTAACTTTTCTCAAAAGTCAGAGAACTCAAAAACTCTAGTTTCGCAAACTGCTGTAAAAAGGCTCAGAAAAACACACAATGCAGAAAGGGAAAGACACACAACCTGAAAGAAAGCTAAAACTAATATATACAGCTATGCACAAGGACAGACACTAAAGTTTGATAAACTTAAGATCTTTCCCATTGTAGGAAAATGGCAAGACCATTCCATCTGGATAGGTAAGTTTAAAAGCATTGGATCCCAATTCCTCAGTAACAATGAAGGGTCCCTTCCATAATGACTCAAACTTACTGTGAGCACCCTTCAGTGCCTTTCTCTTGTCCCAAAGTAGCACTTCATCCCCTTTAATGAACTTTGTAGGCATGGCCTTTCTGTCAAATATGTTCTTTACCTTGACTTGATGTTCTATGATCCTGTCAACTAATACTTCCCTTTCTTCTTCCAACTTCTGCAAGTGTAGAATTATTTTCTCCAAAGAATCTGTAAACATTTGATCTTCAATAGCAGTTTGTAACTTAGCAACTGAAAATTCCAGAGGAATCGACACTTGGGCTCCTACTCCATAGACCAACTCAAAAGGGACCATTCCAATTACTCTTTTTGGGGTGATCCTATCACCCCAAAGGGCTTCATAAAAATTATTGTGCCAGTTCTTACCACTTTCATCCACCAATTTCTTCATAATGGCAATCAAATTCTTATTACTTGACTCCGCTTGCCCGTTACCTTGAGGGAAATAATTTGAATAATGACCTAGCAAAATACTATGGTCATAACATAAATGAGTCAATTCTTGGGATGAAAAATAAGTAGCATTGTCCACCACAATTTTATGAGGCACACCAAAGTGCACTAGAATATTATCCTTTAAGAAATCACACACCACCTGTGAACTTTCTTTCTTGGTGGGAACAACTTCGACCCACTTAGTAAAATAATCAGTCATTGTTAGGATATAAACGTGACCTGCACTTGACTGAGGATTAATTGGGCCAATAAAATCCATCCCCCATTTCTTAAAAGGCTCATCTACTACAACATGTCTCAATGGTAGTGCAGCAAATTGAGGCCTTCCAGAAAACAACCGACACTTTTGGCAACTTATAACAAATGCATATGCATCTTTCAACATTCCTAGCCAATAAAAGAAATACCAGAGAATTTTGAAGGCTATCACAGATGATGAAAAGTGTCCTCTACAAGCTTCCTTATGGAAAGTTTTTAATAATTGTGACTACTTCTCTTTATCCACACATCTAAGAAATGTTCCATCTATCCCTCTTTTATACAAGGTGCCTTGCTAGATTACATATTTTATGGCTTGTAATCTTAGGTTGCACCTTTCCTTGGCTGAAAATCGCGTGGGACATTCTCCGTAGGTGAGGAAATATGTTATGCCAGAGAACCAAGAATCGGTCAAACTAACTAATATTACTTGAGACACCACGTCTCCTGATTCTTCTGACGGTTCAAAATTTTCAACTATGAACTTACAAAGGCCTCTTCCATGGACTAGTTTAGTAGGTTTAATTAACAGATCATATTCTTGTATCTTAGTCACCCATGCTGCCCTCTTGTTCATTGCTATTTCCTATTGGGTAAGCAAACTTTTCACTGCTGAATCTGGCACATACACTATGGAGTGTGAGTGTAAGATGTAAAATCTGAACTGCTTGACTGACTTTACTACATCAAAAGCCTATTTTTTGATAGAAGAGTATTTAAGTTCAAGCTTCTTTAGAGGAGTTCTCATAAAATCATTTATTGCTTCATAGTAGATGATGAAATCCTTTTCATAGTCAGGATAGACCAAAGCAGGTGCCTCAACTACAATAGTCTTTATCACATTAAAAGCCTTTTTACCATCTTCTGTCCATTTAAAAGGCTATTTTTCACTCATCATTCCTGCAATGTGCCTAATTAGTTTAGAGAAATCTGGAATGAAGGACCTTACAAAGTTGATCTAACCAAAGAAGGATTTAACTCCTGTTCTAGTTGATGGTAAACTGATCTATTGGATTTCCCTCACCCTTTCTAGGTCAATTCTAATCTCCTCTTTGGAAATAATATGGCCTAATAGTTTCCCCTCTGTTACACCAAAAATGGATTTTTTTGGATTCAGTGATATGCCATGGTCCTTGCATCTCTGTAGAACTAATTTGAGATCTCTGATGTGATTTTTCTTTCTTCTAGAATAAACCATCAAATAATCAAGATAAATCACTATAATTCTATTTTTCATATCAGCAAAGGAAGAATCCATTTCTCTTTGAAAGGTTTCTCCTGCATTGATCAGCCCGAAGGGCATTTTGTTATAAGAAAAATTCCCCATGGCATGGTGAAGTGGTCTTATGTTTATCTTCATCTGACATGCTTACCTAATTATACCCTAAAAAATCATCAAGGAGAAACATCATCTCTGATCTGGCGACTATTTGTAGAATATGTTCCATCTTGGGCAAGGCATAATTATCTTTTAGGCTAGCCTGGTTCAAATTGTGAAAATCTACATAGATCCTTATCTCTCCATTCTTCTTCCTTACAGGAACAATGTTTGCTATCCAGGTTGAGTGGTGGATAGGATAAATAATCCTAGCTTTTAGCATCTTGTCTACTTCTCTCAGAATCACTTCTAACACTTTAGGATTATAGCTTCAAAGTTTTTTGCCTAAAGGGATTTGACTCTGGTTTTAGGGGAATATGATTACTGAATTTACCCTTTCAAAAATCTTAAGATCATCATAATTCTGGGCAAAAACATCCATGTAGGCCGTTAACAAGATCTGAAGTTTTTTCTTTCCTTGAACAGATAGGGTCTTGCCAACAGATATCAACCAAGGTTCATCTATAGTACCAACATTCACTTTATCATATTATTTTTGCACATCTGAATGTGGGCCATTTCTTGAAATGAAACTATCATCTTTTTGAGAAAAAAAGTTTTCTAGGGAAACCAAACCTTTGGGGATTTTATTACTCTTTAGTTGAACTACTTCTTCTTCTATTGAGAACTCAGAACTGGACTCGCCACTCTTTTCACCCATTCCTTCAAAGTAAGTAGATGAAAAAACTTCCACACATGTCATGAAATCCTTGATTCGGGTGTCATCTTCAAACACTTTCAAATGATCAATGTTATCCAGAACTACGGGCCTATATATCATTTCTACCCGATATGTATCTATTTTGAAATCTCGATGAGGGAGAAAAAGAGACGCTAACATAGCTAAAGAATCAACTCTTGAATTCAAGCTTCTAGGAATCACCTCTATGGAAAAAGCTTCAAAAGAATTGATTTCATCCCAGACTAAATCTCTATGATGTTTAAGGTGTTCATTTTTTACTGTGAATTGACCTTTCACCTGTTTGACAATCATTTCAGTGTCACCTTTCAGAACAATTTCTTTAATCCCCAATGTTCTTTCTTCTCATAAACCTAATAATAGGGCTTCATATTCAGCAGTATTATTAGTATTTTTAAAGTCCATCTTGAAAGAGAATGGGACATATTTGTCACTTGGGCCTTTAAATACTACACCAGTCCTGGATCATGCACTGGCACAACTACCATCAAACTCAATTAACCATATTTGTTCATTTTCACCACATACAATTGAAATAGGGGAATCTTCTTCTGAGAATATCATATAGTTACCAAACTCACAATCTTGGAAAAGGATTTGTGACTTTGCGTCATTAGATGGGAATACAGTATACTTGTTTTTAACTTCAGGTTCCAACTTGACCTTTTTCTTCCCTATGGGTATGATGGCTTCTGACCGATCCATTTTTATCTCCCCATCCATGTCCCTTCAGAAAGTTCTGCTCAACAACATTCCATAACTAGTGGGAATATCTACAACTAAAATGGTTAACTTTAACATTTTGTCTGGGTAAGCCACTAACACAGGTTGGGCATCTTTCACTTGACCAATCAAAGGCACTTGTTTACCATCCATGGAATAGGACCTTCCAAAAGTTTTTGTCAAAGTCAAACCTAAGGATTTGGCAATAGATGATGGCATGATATTATCAGAGGCACCCGAATCTATAATTGAGTTTCTTAATTTGAGACCATTGAGGAGTAAGGAAATATTGAAAGGATTTGGTTTTCTTATTTCATCAATTTCACATTTCAACTCTGAGGTAGTTATGGTGGCCGAGTTATTTTGATTTGATGCAGTAGGAGGTGCAAGTGTGGGAGTTTGTATGGATTGACTAGTCTTATCTATAGTACATTGGTTAGTCTAGGAAGAAGATAAGGGATCTCCTTGAACATAGCTAACCAGCTTATCAAGTTATTTTGGATTTAACTTTAAATATTTAGTAGGGGAAATTTGTATAGCAGAGGATTTACAAAATTCAACTATATCAAAAGAAGACACACCTTTATTTTTTTGAAAATCTTTAGAATCATGAACTTTATTATTGGAAGGATAAAGGTTACATGCTGATTCGTGAGCTTTCTGAAAAGTACTTGACAATGTAGGAATCTTCTTAGAAGTATTTTGATTACATGTCAGCATAGCACACATTAGGTTTTCAAGAGTGACTAGAATATCCCCTCTTTCAGAGTTAGATTCATATTCTAAATAATATGAGCCAGAGTCGCCAAGTCTCTCTTGAGCCACTTCCTCCACAGTACGCTCTCCTAACACATCTTTTGTTTCCTCCATCTATATATGCCTCAACATATCAGGAAAAGAACTACCATCATGATCTGTTGTGAGGTGGAATGAACACATGACTGCATCTTTCAAAGTAGCCTCTAAAGATAGTCTCGACTGAGTTGGGGGAAAAAGAGGAGTCTTATTTGGCCATTGATTGGATTGCTTTTGATTTGTGTCTTGGTATATAGGAGAGTAGGAAGATCCCTGCTTAGGTAGTTGTCTTTTCAAGGCAATGACATCATTCATTAGTTTTTGGACCACTGGGTCTATGATTGAGCCAGTGGAGGCTTCAGAATGAGGCATTTGCGCATCTTTTCTCCATTTGTCGGTTGTGATAAGATAATATTCTAATTCAGAGGCTTGGCTTTGAGCAGTGTCCTAATCTACAGGTCTACTCCTCCTCAACTGGAAACTTATGTCAAGAGGCATAGAGTTTACAAAGAAACATTGTTGGTTCTCTGGAGTGGGTCTTTTGGAAGTGGGAATTTTATGAATCATTTTATTGTACTGAGCCACATAGTCCCTCAATGGGTCATGGATTTCCTTCTTCATTTGTGTCAATTTATGCCAACAAAGAATGCTCATAATTAGTGCCTTTGAAATGACTTTCAAACACTGTCTTCATTGTTTTCCAATTTGTTATAGACCCTCCAGGAAAATGACTAAACCATTCTGCAGCTCCTTCTGTCAAGGATTGAGCGAAAATCCTAACAGCTACATCTTCATGTTGCACTGCTAAAATAGTTGTTGCTACACTAAATGCATTGAAATGTTCATCTATCGAGACCTTTCCATCTCTAGATAATTTAGGGAGAACATCTTTTATGCCTTTAGGAAGGGCATGATGGGCAGCAAGTGCCAGAGGACTGACTGCTGCTCCCCAAGGTTGTGCCATGAGTGTAACTGGAAAAATTGTTATGAGGGGAGGGGCTTGAATGTCAGATAAGGTTAAGGACTGACACATAATAGTAGATGGAGAATTTTTTGACTGAGCTTTGGGTGGGGAAGGAGGCCTACTCTTAGCTTTAGGTTTTGGAATGTAGGTGGTTGGGAATTGAATATTTTGCAAACTTTCATAAAAGGTGTCAAAGATGACCTCCTTCCTTTGAGACCTGGTATATGGTCGAGAATCTAGTATGTTATCTTTTCACTTATGGCCTTTGGATAGATCTATTGACAATTTGTGCTTCTTGAGCTATTGGGAGACCTCGCAGCCACTCCCCTATATCTTCTTCTTCTTCCAAGACTAAGAGGACTTGTTGATATTGGTGATAGCTGGTCTTCAAATCCCAAGCAATAGTGTTCAAATAAGAAATTATATCCTCTTGAGTATTTTGAAAGTTAAGATTTGGTTCAATGATAGGAGGTAGCTCCTCTTGGTTAGGTATTGCCATAGCTGGTAGGACCATAACTATTCATGAAAGAAAGCATTTAAAAATGGGTCTACACTGTGAGCACTCCCCAAGAGAGTCACCAAAAATCTGTTAGTGAGAAAATTTGTCTTTCTGAAAATCTTTTACAGGAAAAATCTACAGCCCTTCTTGAAATAAAAACAACCCTAACGGCTGGGTAAATGATTTGAAATCACTTCCCTCTGAATTAATTCTAGGTATAGCTCCCTAGAGATATTTTATCAGTAATATCTAATTCTGAAATTCAACTTTTAACTCAAAAGTTTTAGAAAGGTTACTTCAATATTCATAGATGTGAAGCATGGTAGAAATACCTTAAAAAAGGTAGTAGAACAATAAAGAAAGAAAAGAAACAACTTTTATTTTAGTAGAATCAATGAAAACAAACAATTAAATGAAAGAAAGGCAACAACATATAGATACAATTTAGGAATTATGAATCAACAGACACATACAATACAGAGTAAAAGAAATGTCAACACAGGACACTTGCTTTTTGTTTTCAAATGACACAGATTTGATAAACTTAACTGTAGTGTATTTCCAAAAATTACTACACAAGCAATCACATGGAATCTGTTCCTTCAAAATAGTATTAGATTTTTCTATTATGTTCCTCTAACCCTTTTTTAAAATCAAACTATCACCACCCAAAAAATAAGACTACCTAGTTATGATTTTTCTCTTATTTTTGAAACCCTTCAAAAGTTTGCAGTAGAAACACTTATAGTATCGAAGTGCCAAGAGGTCTCCCAAAAAACTCGACCTCCTTGGAAATCAGTTATAAAACTAAACCAGCAGAAAAAGGACACATTTCCTTAAGATTTTGCGTGTTAACCAAATAAAAACAAATTATCTAACTCTGGTCCTTTGTCTACAACACGATCCTCACTTCTGGCTGGACTCCCTTCTTCTTCGGTAACCAACTGCGTAGGTTTCCATTCTTTATATGCCTAGACTAGCTCTTTCATGAACAATAGATGCAGGATCTTGGAATTCACTATCCGGGCCATTGAGGCCTCCTTACTCAACTTCAACTTCTTCACCTTTTCTACAACATTGGGTAGCTAATCCACACACATATATAACATAGATTCAATCCTTGCCATCTGAGTTAAGTCAGAGGCTTTAGGATTAACCTTTTCTCTGATAATCTTTATCACTGAGTTGAAGGCTTCTAGAGCACCTTTCAATTCCTGTTCACCATATACTGATGGATAAGTATAGGTGAAGTTGATGACCTTCAACTTGTTCAAGGCGGCCTTCTGAACTTTCTTAGCCTCAGACTCATATTCTTTGTTTTATGTAATGGTGCCCCTTATGAGAGAGACATGCCAGTTGATGTTCTTCCTAAGAATGAAGAAAATGCATTCCTTGGCACCTATCAAGGATTTTTTTGCGCAAAATGTTTTTAAGCCATACCTCTCTATCTCCATAAACTTTGTCATCACCGATACCCATTTTTCCTCCTATCCATCCCAGAATTGTTGGGTTTGCAATTCTCCCATTATGGCCTCTGTGTCATGGAAAATTAAATGTGAATATTTGATATATTGTCGGCCACTACTAAGTACTTGTGACATCCACTCATCAACTAAGGAGACTAGTGTTCAACCCCTCTAAAATTGATTCAACAAAGTTTTACTTTCTGCAGAGTTTGGATAAAATACCTGTGGAGATTGGGTTAGTGGTGTGGCTTTGAAGTTGTAGAAAGTGTTTATTAATTGGGAGAGTGAGACTATCATCTATTTCAGTTCTTTATTTTCTTTTATATCTTTCCATTATGTCATTAACATCTGCTAAGCCATTTCTTTGAAAAAGGTTATTCTTTCCTGCCCTATCCATAGTCCCTAATTCAATTTTAGTGACTTCAAATTCTTCAACTGCAACATCCTGCTTCTCTTCCTTCAGTCTGTAGGTGGCTACTTCAGTTGTCCACTTCCCAGTTTTAGTATCAGCAAACATCTGTGCTATGCTCTTAACTTTCTTCACCTTGGGAGTCTTTTGAACATATTTGCTGACTATGTCTTGCATTGGAATAGATACCGGAACTAAGCTCCATTTCTTATTCACTAAAGTGGTTAGCCATCTTGGTGTGTCATTTTCTGTTGCTGACTATTCACCTATTTTTACAGGATTATCCATTAAATCCAAAGTAACATCATCAAGATCGAAGAGGTCCTTTCCTATTTTCTCATCTTCACCGATTTGATAGTTCAAATCCCCAAACTTGTCATCATCCAAGTTAATTGTCTCTGTGTTTTATTGAGTCATCTTCCCTTTAACTTGTGACCAAGATTTTGACCTGGTAATTCACTGAGGTGAGACTATGGGAGAAGGCTCTGCAAAAGATTTCTTCCTTGAACTCTTAGTCCGCTGCTTACCCGATGCACCAGCATTATCAATTGATTTATGAGGACTAGAAACAGGGGAAGAGGAATATATAGGTGAAGATTTAACATCAATTGACCTAGGACTAGAATGTTTTCTTCTTTCTTGCAACCATTCTTTAGTTAATTGAAGTACATGTTGTGTCTTGCATTTATTGTCATCTTCCTCTTCCACTGACCAATCAATTTCATACTCCTTATTTTCCAGAGATCTTTTGAAATTAGGTTTAGCCCAGTTTGAACCATCATCTGTCACGCCTTCCACATTGAATTGCAACCTCATGGATAGAATTTGAGAAATACAGAGATGACTATGTTCTCTCTCCTCAACTTGGGACTCATCAGAATAGTCTTCCTAAAAATCTTCTAAATGGGGAACAAGGAACATATGGGACCTAATTCCTAGACTTCCACTGGAAAAGTTTTTGTTATCAAAGCCTGTTCTCTCTGTATAATACTTAAAATAAAAATGACTCAGGTCACTCACTATACTTATTGCATCTTCAATAGTATAACATGAGAATTTTCCTAGCTATAATGGAAAAACCTTCTCCCATTTCTCTTTAGGCATAAATCGTATGAGTATTGTGGCAAGCTACCTACAGACCTCTATGAAAATAAAGCAGTCAAAAGCATATCTAGGCAATCTTGTAGGGGCCTCTTCAAAACCACCAACTCTCACATAAGTGAATCTAGGGAACTAGATATAAAAACTCCCAAATTTAGTCACAAACTTCTGAGCCTCGACACTCATTCTCCTGGCAGAATCCCCAGTGAACTTAAAATAGAGTTTACCAATAAAACTATCATGCACTCTCCTGTAGTTATGAATTACATTTTTTCTATGAAGACTGGGGAAATACTCATAAACACACATGCTATCAGACCAGGGTTCATGAATCATCCCATCCCACTTTTGACTATAGGCTAAGCAATGCATCACATAAGAAGACATGAAGAAACTACACCCTGTGAGTTTGGAATTGTTAAGTTGTTCCCTCATTGAACTGGCAATTAATTTGGCCCAATCCAACATCTTTTTTCCTTCTAACACAATTTGAATATACCAGAATAACCAATCTGAGAAGGACTCTAGCAACCCTCTGACCCTTTGCAACATTACCATGACATCACTAATATACCAGTGTACATGGCTTCTATTAAACTTTATGGGAAAATGTAAACCTCCTCTTTGTGGGATTATCAACCAGTGTTTGGCAATGGAAGTGCAATTTGCATCTGCATTTTCTTTGAATTTAACCAGGGACTATGTAGGAGAAAAAGCGGAGAAAGTTTGCTCTAGAATTTGGAAAGCCAAAGAAACAATTTCCCTATTTATAGCTAGCAAGACACTACCATCAATTTTAAGAATTGACTCAGTCCTCTGATCATAGTTATAGATACATTCATGAATTAGCTCAGGACAACAACTGCAGATGGGAAGGAAGTGGCTACACAAAGCCCACTATGCAAAATTTACAAAGTAGGAACTTTCTTTTCTAAGAACCTAGAAAGTCTATTAGGGATTTCCTCAACATCATATCCTCCAAATTTTGTGTCTGTTACAATGGGGTTTTCGCAAACCAGACTTGAAATGCTTCCAAATAAGTGAAAAGAAGACTTCATACTTGGAAAAATAAACAAACAACTACCACAAAATCTTCTGACTATTTCTCAAGATTAAATTAAAACACTCTAGAGGGTGAAACCTTACTCACCTTATTCCTGTAGTTACTCCCACACCTTGGAGCTTTCAAAAAACCCTTACCTTCAAACTAGCCGTATACAGACAGTGACAACATTTTAAAAGAATGAACGCTAAGAAGGGTTTAAATAGAGAATGACAAATTATTGATCATTAATTACCCATCTTTAAGGCAATAAAGGTTGAAAGAATGAAATGATTTTTTATGCTTACAAATAATTAATACCACCCATGCAAACTTTCATATGGTATGGAATCATTATGGATTTGAAAGCTTGGATGCACTTAACCACCACCATCACTTATTCATATTAAATGCTCTTTTCCATGGGCCCCACTGCTAAATGATGACAAATCCCTTTTTTTTTTTTCCCCATGTCAATTTTTCAAAATCCTTGAACACTCTTGAACAGAGTTGAACCAAGTTCAAGGATGTTCTCATGTGTTCAGGACTGTTCAAACATATTCCCATTTATTCATCTTCCTTAGTCTTAAAACTGAATATTCTGCATTGTCATCGCTGATGCTTCAACTTCGAAAAGTTAGAACTTCCTTACACTGTGACTATGAGACATTTTCTGCCAGTTCTTTACATCTTCTATACCTTACAATATCATGAATGACCATTAACACTCTTGAATATAGTTGAACCAAGTTCAAGACTGTTCAAGGATGTTCAAGACCATTCAAACCTATTCAAGAAAAAGTGTTAGCAAATAATTTTTGTCTTTTAAAACATGGTTGGACCACAAGTGTTGCTCTTTTAGTGAGTAGCTAGAAATGAGGATTTAGGCAGCACTAAGATTATCAACAATACCATGGTGAATCTAGAAAATATTTAAAGTAAAAGGACAAGGACCAAACTTGGACTAACAGTACCTAAATGAGAAAACAGTTTGTTGCATCACTAGGGTAATGACATCCAACAAAAATCACCAAGACTGTTACCCAAAATTTCCCATTACATGTGAATTATGGCTACAAGTGCAGGAAAATGTGGCTCCCATGATGGTAGAGCCCAGCTTGTAAAATTATGTGTTTCACCTGGTCTTAGTCCTTTCCTCTGCATTTTTGTAGCCCTCTAGTTTATCCTTGTTCATGAAAAAGGGGGTCTAAGTACAAAACCCTAATAAAATTTACAAGAGAAAACCCTAGTTATCCCTTGCCATGTTCTATTTTGTCATTACCTTTTCCAAGTGACTTAAGATTCCTTTTACTCATGTTCGCGTTAACACTTCTCTATTTATCTCCTAGTCATGAAAGGGAAAGGGAATATTCTATTTTTACTTCGCAACTTTGATTTTTTCCTTAGTCACGTGATCTCAAAGGAGAAAGAAATATCCTCTCAAGCCATAGAGATTCATCATTTATCATTGGATCATGTTCATATCTTGTGGCCTACATTTAGTTTCTCAATGAAGCCCTAAGTTAGAGGATGGTATAGAGATATCACGAATCAGTGTAATTTCTAAGCCTACAGATGTAACCTGAGTCCGAGTCAGGATGGTTTAAGATCCTTTCAGTCACAAAGTCTCATAAGATAACTATGGTTAGACAAAAGGTTTGGAGATTGTGAGACTGGTTAGTCGCTAAGTCGCCAGATACACTCTGGTTAAAGTTAAAGTTTGTATGGATATGCTCAGGATCATTTATCTTCATTTAGATCTTGTTCTTGTCACTTAGTCTCATAAAGAAACAAAATATTCTTCCTAGGATATGAGATTAAACTCTAGAAATAAATTTTCATTCATATCTTGCAGTTTGTATTGGGTTGCTAGATAAGTGTGTTAGAAAAAAAAATTTCAAGATTCTCCGCCAGCTGTTGATTATGTTGAGATCCAATGGTTGTTGTTAAGTCTCTAAAGAAATTCAACACATCAAAAAAGTAAACGAGATTTCATGCAAACCATCAATGCAGAGGATGATCTCGTGATGGTCACTGAGTCTCATAAGGGAATTATGGTTAAGCAGAATGATGAGAGACTGTGAGAGTTCTCAGTCGCTAAGTCTCTAAGTAGACCCAAGGTAAGAGATAAAGTAAAGTGAAGATAATATTTTTTAGATGATTCAATCATTGCCATTAATCATATCTTAATATTATAGTGGTCTCTTAGTCTCTTAAGGAAAAATAATATTCTCCTAGGGTCTTGAGATTAAACATGGATTGCCCAATCTTAATCCAATCTTCTGGTAGTCATGCAATCTTGTTACAAACTCAAAGTTGAAGGAATGGTTACGCGACTCAGCGACATGAAGGATTCAATAATCCAAGGGTTAAAGATGAGTTAGGAATAAGAACTAGAGATGGAGATTGATGGCTATGTTTTAAATGAGAGATCAAATATTTTCTCAGTTCTTGATACAATTACCTGCACTGCTTGTGACCATTAAACATTTAAATATTGAAATATTCAAAAGGATCTAATCTCAGATTTCATGGTGGTGGTGTAATTTTTCAAGATGCAGATAGAAGGATGGGTTGATCCAAATGCTTAGATCACATTTATGGTGATGGGAAAGATATTCAAGTCTGTATCTGATCGACTCACATATTTCTAGGATACATTGATGAGCAGAATTGACAAAGTTAGGGTTTTTGAATTTTTTATGTAGATCTATTGTAACCCTGATTTCAAGGAATTGGATTGACTCATGAGCCTATGTGCTGGAGGAGCATGTATATAAGTTTTTTGAGAGCTTTTAGAGCTCAGAGTTTTCCAGCTAGTGTAAGATTTTATGTGGCATTTTTCTCTGCCCTCAGGTTTTCACCTTGTTGTAACATTTCATTGATATCTAGATTGTGGAAGAGCTTTTTGATACATCATCTTTGTCCTCAAGATTTTTCTCCTCTGTACTTCTCTTACTAAATTTAATACAATGCTTTTATTAGAGAAATCTTAGAGTTCCTCAACCTTCTTTTCTTTCAGCATGTTTGTGTACCACTATGTGTGATCTGATTTAGATAATCTTGTGGATTTTTTTCATCCCTGGTTATTTTGTCTCACTCCTGTGCCTATTTGCTAAAGTGAATGTCTGCTTGCAGTCACAATCTATGACTATTTCCTTGGGAAAGATATTGTTTGTGGAATCTTTCCTTCCCTTAAATAGCCTCTTTCCATTTCAAACCTCTCTGTGAAATACTTATGCAAGCCTATTCAGAAAGATTGTGTTCTTTTAGATCTAAGAATCTTCATGCTATTTTTCTTACTGTGTTATGGTTCATATTATCTTCAATGTATCACCTAGTAGGATAATTTTCTTTCTAGTCATTTCCATTTAAATAATTTCTTCTATCCCTTTTCTTCCTAGTTTACTTTCATGTTTAAGAGTAGATTAGGTGATTATCCAAGAGGAACCAACCTAGAACCTAGAGGCTTCACTTCAAGTTAGTAAAGGTCCCACAACCTAGAATTGATTCCCATGTTATACTAGATTATCAAGACTACAAGAGCTTGAATAGGGTGAAAAATTTATTGTATAAAAGTAATCTAATAGGCCCTTACCTTGGCCTTCCCATCATTATATGGGAAGATGTCTGGTTTGATGATATCCTTAGAGACACAACTCTGAACCATCTCTAAGGATACATTTACTGAGACCTCAACTCTAAACTCTCAAAAAATAGTGTCAATAACCTATTGTGTAAAAGAAGAATGAGATCTCAATATCACAATAAAGTCCTCTAGACTCTTTAATATAGTACTATAGATGTCTCTATATAGTCCATCTTGAGATCTACTAATATAGTCTCGATGTTGATCCATCTCTATATGAGTAGTCTAAAAAATGCTCACAATATCTAGAGTATGAGGTGGAATAAAGCGTGCATCAACATCAAGTGTGTGACCCTTAGCTGCATCTTGACCCCCAAGTGCATCACTCTGACCCCTAGTTGCATCCCTACCATGTGTGACCATATAGGGGTAATATGTGTTAAGTGTTAACAATTAAGTACAAGTGCATGTTGTTGATGACAATTATTCAATTGTGTATTTTCATTGATTTTTACAAAAATGTAGTGATATTACAAAAAATGTCTATACCTAAGCTAAGAAAAGTTAGTGTATGCCATGTTCTCTCAAGCAGTGAAGAAGACCAAAGTGATCTTCAGTTATAACTGAGTTCACTCAAGAAATACAGTAACACTCAGGCATTGAAGGATTACAGTTAACCGAGTTATGCATTTAGTGTGAGTCAACTAACATCAATTTACATTTTATGGTTGATTGGTTATATGTAGCTGATAGAATTAAGTTTTATTATATATTTGGAATTTTATTCAAGCTGACTTGACAAGGCCTATCATATATATACAAGGTCAAGTTTGGATTGAATGTGTGCAAGTGGAAGTAACAAGAAGAAATATATGGCAGAGTTTTGATATGAAGAGTGAATGAAAAATTAGATGGGATTCTAATTAAGGATAGATCATCTAGACAGAGCTACAATAGAATATTTGATCAGTAAGGATCTAGTTTAAAGCCAGAGAAGAGATCTGAATCAGCAAAGATAGTTGCTTCATCAATCAGGTCAATCCATTGTTACTCTCTAATAGTTGTAGTAGTGATCCAAATCTCTTGACATAGTAGACTTAACAATATTTCATAAATCCTCTCACAAGGTTACATTTCCACATTGAAGTTTTTGAAGACCTATAACAAGGCCACTCCTTATAGGGTGATTAAATCCTCTAACAGGGTCACACCTAACAGTGTGTTTTTTAACCTTTAACAGGTTGGCTCCTAACAGGGCTCACTTCAGAAGAATGAAAAACAATAACTAGTTGAAATTGGTGGTTTTCCCAAATTGGGTTTCCACGTTAAATCTCAATTTCCTCTATGTACATGTTATTTTATTTATGCTTTACTTTTCTACAATTACTCACTAAAGGATAATCACAGTTAATATTTTAAGTTTTCTATGTTAACCGAGTAACAATAGGGTATCTTTGTTGACTGAGTAATAGTGATAAGTTTGATTAAGATATCTAAGGGACTTGGATATGTTTTTTTAGTAATTGATTCACCCCTCCCCTCTCAGTTACTCAACTCATTTCCAAAAACTGGTATCAGAGATGCCTTACAGAAGGGAGATCCACAACATTAACAAAGACAACTTCACTGCATGGAAAGATCTGATGAGGCTACATATATCTACTATTGGAGATAATAGTTTGTAAGTCTTGGATCACAAGTATGTGGAACCACCAAGACCTATGTTTGTGGATCAGATGTTGGATATGAAGAATCATAACATAATGATGATTCATATAGATTCTTCACTCAGCTATTCTAAATTTGATGAAGTCGAGGACTGCCCTATTGGGCCTATTATATGTGGAAGAAACTACATTATATACACGGAGGAGATGACAATGTAAAGAGAGACAAAGAAGAAAGACTCATAGGTCAGTTTGATCAAATGAAATTGAAAGAAGGATAAGACATTACAAAATACAGAGAAAGAATCAAGAAACATGTTAGTGCCATCAGAGCTACCGGTGGAAAAATTGAAGACAAAATAGTGGTTAGTAAGGTATTGAGAAATTTACTTCCTATCTATGCAATTAGAGTTTCATCTATTCAAGAAATGAGGTGCAGTAATGATATAACTCTAAATGCATTGGTTGGAAGGCTTACAGCTTTTGAGTTGGAAAATTTTGACAATTATTCTCCCAATCCTAGCAATTTTGAGTTAGCATTCAAAGATAAATAAAACCTTTGTAAGATGGATAGAAACTCAAAAGGAAAATAGATTGACAGTGATAGTGATGATGATTCTAATGATGAAGATTTGGAAATTATTTAAGCATTACTTGCAAAGAGAGTTGCCAAAGGAAAGTACAAAGGAAGAATACCATTGATTTTCTTTTCATCTGATGAGGTTGGTCACATTGTTGCTAAGTGTCCAAAAAAAGAAGACAAAGGTGAGAGAAAGTTCAAAGAGTACAGAGGCAAGAAATATTTCAAAGGCTATAAAAGCTACAAGCACAAAGGTAAGAAATGTTGTTGTATTGCAAAATATTCTTATAGTGATGAAGATGAAGATGAAATGGTTTACATTGCTATTAAGGATGAGTCAGACAATGAAGATAATGAAAAGGCGGTACTTTACTCTCACATTAGCAAAAATGACACTTGGATAATTGATAGTGGTTGTTCTCACCACATGACTAGCGATAAAACTAAATTTGAACATCTTGAGCACTGTGATGGAAGGAGTGTCAATTTTGGGAATGATGAACCTTGCTATGTGAAAGGTAAAGGTTGTATTTCTCTAACTGAAGGAATCAAATGTGATAATGCTTAATGGGTTGAAGGACTAACATGCAATATACTAAGTGTAGCATAATGGTTTCAAGGTAGAATTCATGAATGGTAAGGCCAAGGTTCTGGATAGTAAGGGAAACCTAGTTGGAACTAGCAGGCAAACAAAAGGTAATATATTCTATCTTGATCTCACTGAAAGTTCATGTTTTATTGTACAAGTAAAAGAAATTTGGTTATGGAATAAAAGGTTATGTCATGTGAATTTTTATAACCTAGTCAACATAAGAAAGAACAAAAGAGTAAGAGGTGTTCCTATTCTGAAGAAACCCGAATTGGCAATATGCAAACAATGTCAAATTGGGAAGATGGACAAAACTAGTTTCAAGAGAAAGAATTACAATACTGAAGAAGTCTTGCAGTTAGTGTATGTCGATCTATGTGGACCAATTGGAACAAAAAGTTACATAGGAGAGAATTATTTCATTCTATTTTTTGATGACCATTCTAGAATGATGACTATTATGTTTCTCAAAGAAAAATCGAAGGCTTTTTCATAAGTTTGAGTGGTACATTGCCAAAGTTGAGAAGCAATAGGAAAGAAACTTAAATGCTTAAGATCTGATAGAGGAGGTGAATGTATTTCTAATGATTTCAATGAATTTTACAATGGAAGAGGAATAAAGAGACAAGTATCTGCCACAGGTAAACCATAGAAAAATGGGATAGAAGAAAGAAGAAATAGATCTAGTATGGATTGTGTAAGAACCTTGATGATTGAAAACAATGTTGCATACAAATACTGGAAGAAAGATATCAACACTGCAATTCACACCTTGAATAGAGTTCAACTGAATAAATGTACTGAGTAGACATCTTTTGAATTATGGTATGGCTTTAAACTGAATGTTCATTATTTCAAAGTATTTGGAGGTAAATGTTGCATCTTGAAGGAAGCAACAAATGGAAAATTTGATGTGAAAGGTGATAAAGGTATATTCCTAGGCTACTCCTACAAAAGCAAAGCATATAAATGTTTGAATCTTGCTACTCATAAATTCATAGAAAGTGTTCATATAAAGATCGATGAGTTTGCAGAGAGAAGTGAAGAACGGAGTAGTAAAGAGCCTAAGGACTACAAAAACTTTGTGTATTATGAACCAAATAATATACTTGAGAAATGGGAAATGGTGATTGGACATCAACCATGTGAACCACTAAATTAATCAATAGAAACCTTGTTGCAAGCTGTGCAATCTGAGTTGCTAACTGAAGAAACTGAGTCTTAGACTAAAGAAACTAAGTCATAGAAAGAGGGAACTGAGTTGCAGACAGAGGTGCCTGAGTCTCAGACAGAGGTACCTGAGTCTCAGATAGTGGAACCTGAGTATCAGTTGGAAGAGAAGAACATAATGTTTGAACATGGTGAACCAAGTGGAGACATCCTAGAATCAAAGAGGAAGGAACCTGTCCTTGCAAAATATGTTAGAAGGCATCATGCACCTAAGAAAATAATTGGAGATCAGACATAAGGTATAATGACAAGGAGAAAAATTAAAGGTACATGTTTTCTTAGTGAAATTGAACATAGATCCATTAAAGATGCATTTAATGATGAAAACTGGATAGAAGCCATGAATGAAGAGATTGAGTAGATAGAAAAGAACAAAACCTAGACTCTTGTACCTAGGCCAAAAGACAAGAATGTGATTGGTACTAAGTGGGTTTTTAGAAACAAGATGAATGAAAAAGGTGAAGTTTCCAGAAACAAAGCAAGATTAGTGTGTAAAGGATATGCTCAAGAAGAGGGTATTGATTAGGGAGAAACTTTTCCTCCTATTGCAAGACTTGAAGGAGTCAGAACTCTTCTGGCATACATGACACATAAAGGATTCAAGGTATACCAAATGGATGTAAAATCTACATTCTTGAATGGAATTTTGGAAGAGGAAGTCTATATTGAGCAACCTGAAGATTTTCTTGATACTAAAAAAATAAATATGGTTTGCAAATTGCATAAAGCCTTGTATGGACTGAATCAAGCTCCTAGAGCATGGTATGAAATATTATATGGTTACCTAGTAAGTATTGGATTTCAGATAACAAATGACAATAGTAGCTTGTACATCAAAGAAGGACCTCAAAACAAGATACTATTAGCAGAGATATTTGTTGATGATATACTATTTACTGGACATGATGATTTATGCAAATCATTCTACGAAGCTATGAGTAAGGAATTTGATATGTCTATGTTTGGATAAATCAAATTCATTGTTGGTTTACAAGTTCATTAGATGAAGGATGGTAGCTACATTACTCAGTCTAAATACATCAAAGAGATACAAAAGAAATTTGGAATGACAGATTCCAGACCAGTTGGGACACCTATGTCCACTAGACATAAATTGTCTAACGATGATGACTCAAAGGAGGTAAATCAGACTACCTACAGATCCATGATTGGTGAAATTCAATATGTTTCTCACACTAGACCTGATATTGCATTAGCAGTTGGTATTGTTACAAGGTTTTCAGCTAATCCTAGAGAGAATAATTTGATGGCTATCAAAAGGATTCTGAGATATATTAAGGGTACTGAAGAGTATGGATTATGGTATAAGAAAGGAGGAAGCTTTGATTTGAAGAATTTTATTGATTTTGATTGGGTGGGAATTGTTAATGATAGAAAGGGCACCAATAGTGGATCATTATTCCTTGGAAATAGGTTAGTCTCCTAGACTAGTAACAAACAAAATTGCATTTCTCAGTCTACCGAAGAGGCAAATTATGTTGTTGTAGTAGTAAATTGTTCAAATATCATATGGTTCAAACAGTTGTTGTCAAGTATGAAGGAGGAAATAAAAGAACCAGTTATTATCTACTATGACAACATGAGTGCTATTAACAATTCAAAGAACCATGTGATGCATATTAAGACTAAGCATATTGCTATAAAGTATCATTTCTTGAGGGAATTAGTTCAAGACAAGGAGCTCAGTTTGGAATATGTAAATACTAAAGAACAAATTGCAGAAATATTCACAAAACCATTACCTAAGGATGCATTCTTGTATCTTAGAGGAAAGATAGGGGTAATTCCCCTAATTGAGGCTCACTAATGGATAGATTAGTGATGCATCAACCGAGATACACAAAAAATTTAACATGTTGATGCAGATTGTCAGAGCTTATTGCATATGAATCAGTACATCAGATACAATACAATTCATTGGATAGAGTCCTTGGAATTGGTTGTCAAAGAGGGAGAGATTACTGATGTCATGCCAAAAAAATTATCAAGGGAAAGATTATTGGTGAGAGAGGGAGAAATTTTATTAGAAATAGAGATTGATGCAAGAGATAAATTTTTGTTTCAATGATTGTGAAGATAGAGGGAGTTTTCTAGATGAGAATCAGAATTAAGCTAAGGACATTGATAAATTTTTATCCTTGTTACTATTTCTCAAAAAAATATTTTTATTATGACATGTTGTGTTTCCATCAATGCCAATGAGAGAGATTGTTGATGACAATTATTCAATTGTGTATTGTCATTGATGTTGGTGCATGAGCACACCTAGGTTAACCTCCATGTTTTTATTATTTTTGGATTGTACTTGACATTGGCCAAGTCAAGATAGTTAAGATTTTTATAGACCTTAGAAGGTCATGTCAATGTGGGCTAGGTGACTTAGTCATTAGGACTAAGGTCACAACAATAGCCATTGTTAGTAGTTTTCCAATTTCTTAGGCTTAGTTGCTAAATGTTGGATTTGAGTCATGAATGTGTCCTAAACACATAAATGAGGACATAGAGATGGCTTGAGGCCTTTAATGATCTTGGATCCTACAAATGAAGAGGTTAGAGATCCTAAAACTTAGGGAGAAGGCATAATGGCAAAGATGCCAAAAGTTGCTAAATTATTGTCATCACAACAATTGCATTAATTGCAAATGTTGCATGCAACGCGGTTACCCTGGATCCCCCTAAATACTAGAAGTGGCGAATCGACAAAAAAGGCCTAGAATGATGGAGATGGAATCTAATTTTACCCAAGGACTCAAATCTTAGAGGAAGTGATTCATTGTAACAAGTTTGGAAGGAGTAATACAGTCTGCAATTCTGGTTTTCTGAGAAACTCGTGCATTTCATTGTGACAGTGCCATCTTATGGATTGAAAGCTTCAAACTAATGGTTTTTTTTGTGTTCCTAGGATACTTAAAAGCATTTTTCATTCAGTAAGTTAGTTGTTTTGAGATAGTATAAGGTCTTAGTTAAATTTTTTTTGTATTTAGTGAGTCCGCTGGTCCTGTCCTGACCAGTCAGCCAGTTCATGGCTCCCCCATGAAATCTAGCCATGGGAAACACCTAAGGATGGATGGATATGTTAGGGGAGTCAGTAGTGTACATATATTTAGGATTAGGATTCTTAGAAATATCAAGAGCTATTTTTACTACTAAGCCCTAGGCGAGCTGATAGTTCCCAGTTAGTGGTTTAGGATAGAAGAATTGGCATGTTTCATGTAGGGGAAGAAAGTAATGTACAGAATAAGTAAAGTTCCAATTAGGATTTAGTCTTATCCTAACATACTGTGATGGTCAAGTTCATACCAATCAGTGACACCAAGTTATGAGCAATTTTTCAACTAAGTTGTAGACAGTCCTAGAAATTAGGCCTATTAGCCCTATTGGACCTAGATTGTACCATATGTACGGAGGGTCTAGGAGACTAAAACTTTTAAAATATCTTGTAAAATGATAAAGGGTATCTGAATATGCATTTATATTTTTAAGTTCTTTGGAAAAGTTTTGGAAGAAATAGGAAAAGGCCACTGTGAAAGGATACAAGGGAAACAAGCCCAATTAGGCCTCTTTGAGACTAAAGTTGGAACTCGATTGCAAAGAGTTAAGAGATCCTCCAAAATGGAGTCAAATGGGATTAGATGGAATTTCTACATGATGATGGACACCCCTACAATGATTCATGGATGTTAGAGTGGAGTTGACACTTAGATCCTTCTAAGTGTAGGAGAAGAAGTGAAGTAACTACTAGGGTGTTAGTCTTTCAAAGGTGAAGCACAAGTGTGAGACTCTTGGAGAAGAGTGGGATTAGGAATTAGTTAATCACCTAATCCTAATAAGGACCTAGAGGAGATTAGGATCCTTGAAGAAGACAAAGAAGATCTTCCTAGTTAATTGTGCAAGCAAGCCCTTGGAACACTTACATCATATTGGTATCAGAGCTTGATTAAAGATCAGGCTTTTGGTGGATGTTTCAATCTACTAAATCAGTTGGAGAGAATGCACAATTTGGATCAGCAGAAGACAAATCCATGGTGATTAACACTAAGTTTGCCAAAAAGGTGGATGAGCAAGAGGAAGACAACACGTTGTTGAGAGAAAGGTTGTCTCAAATGAAGCAACTCTTGGGAGAAGTCCAAGACAAATATGAGAAGATGAAAAATAAGATAGAGAAGAAAGAAGAAGAAGAATCAAGGGAAAAGGGAGTGGATGTAGAAGAGGAAGTTCCAACTTCTGACCCTATCAGTGATCAAGAACCCTTCTTAAAGGCATTGAAGGCTTTAAGTGGGAAAGCTTTGGAGGGTGTAGCACTTTTTAGTGGACAAATGCATCTAGATTCAATTGTGGATTGGATTGAAAACATAGAGAACCATTCAAATGTGATGGTATCACAGAGTCCCAAAATGTGAGTGTGGCAAAGTCAAGGTTGAGAGGATCAGCTCTCACATGGTGGAAGTTTGTTCAAACTGAAAGGGAGAAAGAAGGAAAGAGTCCTATAGTCTCATGGAAATGCATGGTGACTAAGTTCAAGTAGACTTCCTTGCCTGATGATTATGATGTTCAGCTACATAGAAGAAAACATAAAGTTAGACACAAAGATTTGAATGTCCAAGCATACACTGAAGAGTTCCAAAAGTTGTGCTTAAGGTCACAAGTGGTTGAAGATGAAAGCATCAAGCTGGCTAGGTATATGAATGGACTCAAATGGTCTATTCAAGAAGACATGAGTATTTTGAACTTCAAAAACATCCACCAATGCTATCAAATGGCCTTGAAGATAGAGGAGAAAGGAAAAAGAAAACAAGAACAAAGTTCTAAAGGAAGAGGTAGAAGAATAGATAGTAGAGGACAAAGAGGTGGCTATGGTGGAAGGAGTTCAGAATCAAGGACACAAGGAGAATTCAAATACAATGAGAAGAAAGAAGGAGGTTCTAGTAGAGGTAGTAGAGGAAGGAGATCAAGTTTTAGAGGTAGAAGTGCTGGACAAGGAAGAGGCAACTACTTTGCCAATATGAAATGTTACCATTGCAATCAAATGGGGCACCCTACCTATAGGTGTCCAGAGAAAGGTAGTACTTCTCAAGGAGGTAACAAGAGGACTAATCTGGTCCAAGAAGATACAAATGCAGCTGATATAAACCTTGAAGTGCCATTAAATTTAGAGGAAGGTGAGAACCTCATCATGAGGAGAACATTGATCAAGGAGCTAGTTAAGGAGGAGCCAAGCCAAATGAGGTCTTTGTTTATAATCAAATGTAAGGTGATGGGTAAAGTATGTAGATTAATAATTGACTCATGGTCTACTAATAATATTGTATCAGAGGAGGCAGTCAGCAAACTAAACATGACAAGGATACCTCACACTCATCCTTACAAGGTAACATGGCTCAATAAGGGACAACATGTCTTAGTGAATGAGAAAGCATGGGTGGAGTTCTCTATAGGGAGATATAAGGAAAAAGTACTATTTGATGTACTATCCATCGATGCACGTCACTTGCTCCTAGGTAGGCTAGGGAAATTTGACTGCCAAGCTATCCATGATGGAGTGAAGAACTCCTATACTTTTAAGAAGGGAAATATGACTTTCAAAATTCAGTCATTATTAGAAGATGCAGAAGTGAAGACAATAGGTCCTAATGTGCTAATGGTGGGTGAAAAGGAATTCATATAAGCCATGGAAGAAGGAGAAGGAGATGTCTATGCATTGGTGCTAAGACCAAGAGAAAAGAATGAAGAAAAAGGAGACAAGAAATTAGAGATACCTAAGGAGATATAAGGTATGTTGCAGACTTATGAAGGCATAGTAAGTGATGGAAAACCATCAGCATTACCCCCTACAAGAGCCATAAGTCATAGGATAGACTTCATACCTGGAGATACCCCACCTAATAAGGCAACCTGCAAGATGACACCTCAAAAAAATGAGGAAATTGCTAGGCAAATAGAAGAACTCCTTAACCAAGGCCTTATCAAGGAAAGAATTAGCCCTTGTGCAGTACCTACTATCCTAGCACCAAAGAAAGGAGGAACATGGAGACTTTATACTGATTCAAGAGCCATAAATAGGATAACCATTAGGTATAAGTTTCCCATTCCTAGGATTGAGGACCTAATGGATTGTCTAGGTGGAGCCCAGTACAATAGCAAGATAGACTTGAAGAGTGGGTATCACCAAATTAGGATACATGAGGGAGATGAATGGAAGACAACATTCAAAACCAATGAAGGTTTATATGAATGGCTTGTCATGCCATTTGGACTGTCTAATTCCCCCTCCACATTCATGAGACTCATGAATGAAGTCCTCAAAGACTACATTGAGAAATTTGTAGTGGTATATCTTGATGATATACTGATTTATAGTAGGACAAGAGAGGAACATCTTCAACACCTTGAGATTGTCTTCAAGAAGCTGAATGAGGAGAAGTTGATGATTAACTTGGAGAAATGTGAGTTCATCAAAATAGAGCTAGTGTACCTTGGGTTTATTCTCTCTCATGGCAAGCTGAAAATGGACAAGAGTAAAGTGGAAGCCATCATGAATTGGCCTACTCCAAGGACAACAATAGAGGTAAGAAGTTTTCATGGCCTTACTCAGTATTATAGGAAGTTTATAAGGCATTTTAGTGCTATTTGTGCCCCTATGTTGGACACAATCAAAGGAGGAATGAATACCAAGTTTATATGGAATGAAAAAGCCACTAAGAGCTTTGATTTATTGAAAGAAAATATTGCTACACAACCTATCCTAGTCTTGCCAAGCTTTGAGAATCTTTTCACCATTGAATGTGATGCAAGCAATGTGGCTATTTGAGCTATCCTAAGCCAAGAGGGTAGACTAGTAGCATTTCATTTAGACAAGTTGAGTGAAGAAAAGAAGAAGTATTCTTCTTATGACCTAGAAATGTATGCATTGGTTCAAGCTTTGAGAAAGTAGAGGCACTATTTTCTGCCCAAGGAGTTCGTTGTCTATTCAGACAATCAAGCTTTAAGTTTTCTAAATTCTCAAGAAAAGTTGAGCCACATGAACATGAAATGGGTGGAATATCTACAAGCATACACCTTTAATATCAAGCACAAGAAAGGAGTACTCAACAAAGAAGCAGATTCATTGTCTAGAAGAGCTCTCACTATCCAAGAGATACAATTGAAGAGCATGGGAATAGATCACTTCAAGGATCAATATGCTGGTGATGAGGACTTTGCAGACATTTACAAGGTATGTGCTGAATACAAGAACTATTTTCATAGTAAGTATGTTGAATACACTTTGCAAGGTAATCTTTTGTTCAAGGGAAATCAGTTATGTGTCCCTATAGGCTCTATTAGGGAGAATATAATTTAGGAAAAGCACAATGGTGCATTGAGTGGTCACTTTGGGATCACTAAGAATCAAGAACTTGTTCAAAGGTTCTACTATTGGCCGAGGATGAACCTTGATGTTAAGAACTATGTGGAAAGTTTCAAAGTATGTCAAAGATCCAAGGGTACTTCTTCAAATGTTGGCCTATATCAACCACTACCTATTCCCACTAGGCCTTGGGATTTCTTGAGCATGGATTTTGTAGTTGGGTTACCCAAGACAAGACAAGGCATCGATAGTGTTTATGTAGTTGTGGACAGATTCAGTAAGATGGCTCACTTTGTGCCATGCAAGACCACTAATGATGCCAGCCAAATAGCCTCTCTCTTTTTCAAAGAGATAGTAAGAATCCATGGGTTACCTAAGAGCATTGTGTCTGATAGAGACACCAAATTTATGAGCCATTTTTGGAAGACTCTTTGGAAAATATTAGGCACTAATTTATCCTTTGGGTCTGCCTACCATCACCAAATTGATCGTCAGAACGAAGTGGTGAATAGAAGCCTTGGAAATATACTAAGATGCTTTACCAAGGAATATGGAAAACAATGGGATCAATTGATTAGACAGGTTGAGTATGCCTACAATGACACCATCAATAGATCAACATGGAAGAGCCCCTTTGAGATAGTATATGGAATACTCCCTAGAGGAGTATGTGAGCTGAGAGTCTTGAAGGATGGAGTGAAGGAAAGTGGATATGCTAATGATTTTGTTTGTGCAATGCAGGAGATACATGAGACAGTGAGGAAGACTTTGACTGAGAACACCTTGAAACACAAAACCAAGGTTGATGAGAGTAGAAGAATAGTTCAGTTCAACGTGGGTGACTTGGTCATGGTACATCTTAACAAATCAAGACTTCAAAAGGGAGTCCCTCACAATTTGTAGATGAGGAGGATAGGTCCCTTTCCTATCTTACCTAAGTATGGTGATAATGCATTCAAAATTTACCTCCCATAAGACACTGGACTATCAGATATTTTTAACATTGCAGACTTAGTCCATTACAAAGGAACACAACAAGACATGGATTAGAATATCAAGGAAGTGATCAGAGATGTGGAAGATCTCTAATTACCCTCTACTATAGTCATAGGAGCTGACAATGTACTAGATACTAGAGTCTACAAACAGACTAGAACCAAAGAATACAAGGAACACTTGATAAAGAAGCATGATAAAATGGATTCTGATGCAGTATGGGTCAAATAATCAGAGTTCAATGAGATGGGGATTGATCCAAGCATCCTCAATCCAAGGGTAGATTGAACTTTTTGTTTTGGGGAGGATGGTGCAGGAGCACACCTAGGCTAACCTCCATGTTTTTATCATTTTTGGCTTGTAATTAACATTGGCCAAGTCAAGATAGTTAGATTGTTTCTAGACCTTATAAGATCATGTCAATGTGGGCTAGGTGAGTTAGTCATTAGGAATAAGGTCACTACAATAGCCATTGTTAGTAGTTTTTCAATTTCTTAGGCTTAGTTGCTAAATGTTGGATTTGAGTCATGAATGTGTCCTAAACACATAAATGAGGACATAGAGATGCCTTGAGGCCTTTAATGATCTTGGATCCTCAAAATGAAGAGGTTAGAGATCCTAAAACTTAGGGAGAAGGCATAATGGAAAAGATGCCAAAAGTTGCTAAATTGTTGTCATGACAACAATTGCAATAATTGCAAATGTTCTATGCAACACGGTTACCTTCCATCACCCCAAAAAATAGGAGTGGGGAATTGACCAAAAATGACTAGAATCGTGGAGATGGAATCTAATGTTACCCAAGGACTTGAATCTCAGAGGAAGTGATTCATTGTGACAAGTTTGGAAGGAGTAATACAGTCTGCAATTCTGGTTTTCTGAGAAACCCATACATTTCATTGTGATAGTGTCATCTTATGGATTGAAAGCTTCAATATAATGGTTTTTTTTGTGTTCCTAGGATAGTTACAAGAATTTTTCATTTAGTAAGTTAGTTTTTTTGAGATAGTATAAGGTCTTAGTTAAATTGTTTTGTATTTAGTGAGTCCACTAGTTCTATCCTGACCAGTTAGCCAGTTCATGGCTCCCCCATGAAATCTAGCCATTGGAAACACCTAAGGATGGATAGATATGTTAGCGGAGTCAATATTGTACATATGTTTAGGATTAGGAGTCTTAGAAAGATGGAGAGATATTTTTACTACTAAGCACTAGGTGAGCTGACAGTGCCCGGTTAGTGGTTTAGGATAGAACAATTGGCATATTTCATGCAGGGGAAGAAAGTAATGTACGGACTAAGTACATTTCTAGTTAGGGTTTAGTCTTATCCTAACATACTATGATGGTCGAGTTCATACCAATCAGTGAGACCAACTTATGAGCAAGTTTTCAACTAAGTTGCAGATATTTCTAGAAATTAGGCCTATTAGCCCTATTGGACCTAGATTGTAGGAACCCTATGTATGGAGGGTCTAGGAGAATAAGAATTTCAAAATCTCTTGTAAAAGGATAAAGGGTATCTAAACATGGTTTTACATTTTCAAGATCTTGCGAAAAGTTTTGCAAGAAATAGGAAAAGGTCACTGTGAAAGGGTACAAGGGAAACAAGCCCAATTAGGCCTCTTTGAGACTAAAGTTGGAACTTGATTGTAAAGACTTAAGAGATCCTCCAAAATGGATTCAAATGGGATTATATGGACTATCTACATGATGATGGGCACCCCTGTAATGATTCATGGATGTTAGAGTGGAGTTGACACTTAGATCCTTCTAAGTGTAGGAGAAGAAGTGAAGTAACTACTAGGGTGTTATTCTTTCAAAGGTGAAGCAAAAGTGTGAGACTCTTGGATAAGAGTGGGATTAGGACTTATTTAATCACCTAATACTAATAAGGACCTAGAGGAGATTATGATACTTAAAGAGGACAAAGAAGATCTTCATAGTTAATTGTACAAGCAAGCCCTTGGAACACTTACATTAGATGTGTACACAAATGTAATGATGTTACATAAATGTCTGTACCTAAACTGAGTATAGTCAGTGTATTCCATGTTCTCTCATGCATTGACAAAAACCAAAGTGATTTTCAGTTCTAACCAAGTTCAATCGGGTAATACAGTAACGGTCATGCATTGAAGGATTATAGTGTTAACCGAGCTATGCATTTAGTGTCAACCGACTAATAGCAATTTCCATTTTATGGTTAATTGATTATATTCAACTGAAATAATTAAGTTTTATTATTTATTTGGAAGGTTATTCAAGCCTACTTGACAAGGCCTATCATATATATACAAGGTCAAGTTTGGATTGAATGTGTGCAAGTGGAAGTAACAAGAAGAAATATATGGCAAAGTTTTGATATGAAGAGTAAAGGTGAAATTAGATAGGATTCTGATTTAGGATAGATCATCTAGGCAGAGCTACAATAGAATATTTGATCAGTAAGGACCAAGTTTAAATCCAGATCAGAGATCTAAATCATCAAAGATAGTTGCTTTGTCAATCCATTGTTACTCTCTAACAATTGTAGCAATGATCCAAATCTCTTGACAGAGTAGACTTAATAGTCTTTCATAAATCCTATCACAAGGTGATATTTCCATATTGAAGCATTTAAAGACCTCTAACAAGGCCACCCTTTATAGGGTGATTAAATCCTGTAATAGGGTCACACCTAACAGTGTCTTTTGTAACCTTTAACGGGGTTGGCTCCTAACAGGGATCACTTCAGAAGAGTAAAAAATAGTAACTAGTTGCAATTAGTGGTTTTCCCAAATTGGGTTTCCATTTTAAATCTTAGTGTCATCTATGTAGACATTATTTTCTTTATGCTTTATGTATCTATGCTTAACCACTAAAGGATAATTAGATTTAATATTTTATGTTTTCTATGTTAACCTAGTAACAACAGAATATCTTTGTTGACTGAGTAACAATGATAAGTTTGATTATGACATCTAAGGGACATAGATATGTTTTTTTGGTAACTGGTTCACCCCTCACCTCTTAGTTACTCAACTCATTTCCAACACATGTAAAATAGAAACTAATATTTGAATCTAAAATTATATTTAGAAAATACAGAGAGAGAGAGAGAGAGAGAGAGAGAGAGAGAGAGAGAGAGAGAGAGATGTCATAACATGTCCTAATAAGGGGCCTTAGATGTCTTAAGGGGCTTTAGGTGTCTCAAGGGGTCGTATGTTATAATAGGTCATCTTAAGGGGTCATATGTCATAATAGGACCTATTATGTCATAATAGGTCGTACTAAGCGTTCTTAAGGAATCTTATAAAATCTTATGTCAGAATCAGGGTTGTTAAGGAATATTATGTCACAAAGGGTCCTAGGTGTTGTAAGGGGCCCTAGGTGTTCAAGGGGTCATATGTTGTAATAGGTTATCTTAAGGGGTCATATGTCATAATAGGACCTATTATGTCATAATAGATCATATTATGTCAATATGACCTATTATGTCATAATAGATCCTATTATGTGATAATAGGGCCTATTATGTCATAATAGACCCTATTGTCATAATAGTACCTATTATGTCATAATAGATCCTATTATGTCATATAGGGTCATAAAATGGGTTCTTAAGGAATATTATGTCATAATAAGGTCTCTTAAGGAATCTTAGGTCACAAAAGGTCCTAACAAGAGGCCCTAGGTGTCTTAAGGGATTCTAGGTGTCTTAAGGTGTTCTAGGTGTCTTAAGGGGTCATATATTTTAATAGGTCATCTCAAGGATTCATATGTCATAATAGGACCTATTATGTCATAATAGATCCTATTATGTCATAATAGGTCGTACAAAGGGTTGTTAAGGAATATTATAGAATCATATGTCACAATAAGGGTTGTTAAGGAATCTTATGTCACAAAAGGTTCTAATAAGAGGTCACGTGTATCTTAAGGGGTATTAGGTGTCTTAAGGGGTCATATGTTCTAATGGGTCATCTAAAGTGTTCATATTTCATAATAAGATCTATTATGCCATAATAGATCATATTATGTCATAATAGGACCCATTATGTTATAATAGGTCATACTAAGGGTTCTTAAGGAATCTTATGTGACTTTAAGGGTTGTTAAGAAATCTTACATCACAAAAGGTCCTAATAAGAGGTCCTAGGTGTATTAAGGGGCCTTAGGTGTCTTAAGGAGTCATATGTTGTAATGGGTCATCTTAAGGGGTCATATTCCATAATAGGACCTATTATGATCTAATAGATCATATTATGTCATAATAGGTCATGCTAA
The DNA here is from genome assembly GCA_018584345.1 of Thuja plicata. Classification (NCBI taxonomy): domain Eukaryota; kingdom Viridiplantae; phylum Streptophyta; class Pinopsida; order Cupressales; family Cupressaceae; genus Thuja; species Thuja plicata. The sequence goes on along the minus strand of MU225805.1, from coordinate 654,210 downwards.
GGGTTCTTATGGAATCTTATGAAATTTTATGTCACAATAATGGTTATTAAGGAATCTTATGTCACAATAAGGGTTGTTAAGGAATCTTATGTCACAATAAAGGTTGTGATATTGCTATCAGGATTCAATTGTGTATTTTTTTGAGTCAAAATCATTGACCCACAATTCATGAGTAGTGGTTCACACGAACCCATCTCTCATGAGAATGAATGGAACACTTAGCACTCATTGGATCTAGGTGATGCTCATAGAGGTGAAGCACCGGGACTTCCCGGGAGGTCACCTATCCCAGTACTACTCCAGCTTGAGCGCGCTTAACTATGGAGTTTCCTCCATGGTTAAACCCACTCTACTTGCATGAGTGGGTTTAACCATGGAGGAAACTCCGTAGTTAAGCGTGCTCGAGCTGGAGTAGTACTGGGATGGGTGACCTCCCGGGAAGTCCCGGTGCTTCACCTCTGTGAGCATCACCTAGATCCAATGAGTGCTAAGTGTTCCATTCATTCTCATGAGAGATGGGTTCGTGTGAACCACTACTCATGAATTGTGGGTCAATGAGTTTGACTCAAAAAACTACACAGTTGAATCCTGATAGCAATATCACAATTTGACTTGCTGTGGAAAATATCTCCTACTTAACAATAAAGGTTGTTAAGGAATCTTATGTTAGGAGGTCTACTATGTCATAATAGATGGACTATTATTCCATAATAGGACCTATTATGTCATAATAGATCATATTATGTCATAATATGACCTATTATGTCATAATAGGTCCTACTAAGGCTTTTTTAAGGGTTTTGTGTCACAATAGGGGTTGCTAAGAGATTTTATGTCACAAAATGTCCCAATAAGGGGTCCTAGGTTGCTTCAGGGGTCGTAGGTGTCTAAAGGGGTCATATGTTGTAAAAGGTCATATTTATAGGTCTTATGTCATAATAGGTCCTATTATGTTGTAATAGATCCTGTGATGCACTAAGGGGTCATAGGGTAATATTTTAACATGTTAATTTATCTTATGTCATAAAAGATCCTAATAAGGGGTCCTAGGTGTCTTAAACAATCCTAGTAAGTATGAAGGGGTCCTAGCATAACATTTTAACATGATAAGGAATCTTATGTCATAAATGGCCCTAAAAAGGAGTCCTAGGTGTATTAAAGTGTAACGCTTCGCCAGGGAATCCAAGAGAGATTAACCTAGAATATGATACTATGTGTGCTGAATATTTTTTTTTTAAAAGTTAACATAAAGAAACATATATTCATGCGAAAGCAATTAGCATTTATACACATGTCTTACACTCATATAGATTAAATGACTCAAGGGTTCCATGATGTTGAATTACTTAAAATAAAACACAACTAACAATATCACAAAAGATTCCATTTGAATAGATAAATCAAATACAACTTACATAACCATAATTACAATCCTCATGGATAACCATGAAACCACCATAAACTCACATCCATTGTACATGTCGTAGGGTATGTGGTAATCACTCTAATCTACTTAATATTACAATTTCCAGATTAGCTATCACATGCGACACTCTAATACATGATTTACAATAATGAAATTACATAATAAATGAGGAAGTATCAAATAGAGCTCATCTGCAAAGAACCATCAAGCACCTGGAACAAGGACATTGAATCTTAATGGGTAAAGAATCACTACCACCCGTCCGTGTGGAACCAAAAAGGTCCACCCCATCATGCTGAGGAGATAACAACAGATCCCAATCGGATATCCAAAATCAAGAAGGAATAACCACTAAGCAAGGGATCCTGATAGCTCTCTAATCCGGTGTACTAATCATTATGAAAGGTAAGACTCACTAATCTAGAGGCAACTAGGAACATAGGAAATATAGTATGTGTAAAGGAAGGTGTCATCATGTACGTCTAACCCTTAAGTCTCATCCTATCAATCCAATGGATTCTAGCACTTAAGTGACCATACACGGAGCTAATGACCTCTCACACTAACAAGGCCACTAACTATGTCAGGTAACCCGCAAGGCAACTAACATCTTCTCATCACCACCTTAGCCTATATTAGCACTCAAACATGGGTAAGGACACATCTTATTAATTCATTTTAATATCTCTAAATATGTCTTTAGTTATCACTTATTAAAGAAACTCCATAATAAGCAATCCAGTAGTCACTTACAGACATGGTACTTATTGAAAGCCACCCCCTACTACAAATCTAGGAAACCTACCCTAGGCTCAAAGATCCTACAAAGATCTAGTATAGGTCACAACCCTAGTGTACCCCAAATCCAGTATACCACACAATAAGGAACAGTCACATAGGTACACACATAGATAGCAAGATCAAAAGGGTCATCATGGTCTTTTAGGGTAATGACAAATAACACACATGCCATAAAGTAGCAGAAATGATAAACATTTTCCCCCGGCCTCTACATACATCTTAGGTCATCTAATGCCCCCGAAATAACACATGTAAAAAAAAGAGAACCTCACAGATGCATAGAAACCGTACGTCTCAAAAGACTGAAAAATGAGCTATAAGTATGTGATCATCCATAGATAACTCAAGCATAAACTTCATCTAATTAATATCTTAATCTGAAATAATTTAAAATCAATTGCATTAAAACTATTTAAAACTACCTCACGTAATTCAAATAATCTAATCAAGGTAATCCATTAAATCAAATTCATCTAATTCCCAGGTCTCGAGTTACCTCATAATTACATAGTTAAAAACCACTTGATTAACTTAAATTAAATAACTACATTTT
>MU225805.1:578583-641531 GCA_018584345.1 Thuja plicata | reverse complement strand
AAGTCATCTTTGAAAACACCAGCGTCAATTTTCCTATTTTGAGTAGACCCTGGCAGCAGTTGCAGAAATTCGTCAGAGAAGCTAGGTTTTCCTTTAGGATCATCTCCACTGCCTCCACTAGTAGACGCCATGCTCATAGCAGTACTCATGTTTGTAAGCTTTTGAATCTCTAGTTGATCGATATTGAAACAAATCTAAGACCTCCTTAGAATTTTCAATCACCTCAGAACACTGCTACAGCTTTGAATATCACCTTTTGCTGAAACAACACTTAGCTCTGAAATCATAAACTCGGTGAATAGGAATGAGTGCATGATCCTCTGTTTATAGCCACAAGGTTCAGATTACATGGCTCAAATTTCAGAAATGTCAGTTCTGCAATTAATTTGATATGCCATGAAACGTTCAAAAACCTAGCCGTAGTCGCGCAAGGTGACAGGAAATCAAATTTAAATCATGAGAATTTTGGCGCAATCACAAAAAAGGTTAAGACAGCTGACATGGCACTCTGTGATTCACCTTCTGTCATACATCTCAGCTACCTTTTGTACACAGTAATCAAAAATTCTTTTATCTGATTGGCCGCCTGGTGATCTTCTCTGTCACGTCCTCCACTTGGCACCGCTTTTATAGATCCTGTTTATCTGGCGACCTCGCGACCTCATAAAGTCTCTTTGTCACGAGTATTTTCTCTTAACCATGGTCTGATCTTCAGATTAGGCAACCACGTAATTCCTTTACCTTAGGTAACCCAAGTCTTTCCAGCGATCAGGCGACTATGCAAAAATCTTAGTCGCGCAGGGTTAACCTTAACTCAGTTTCTTTCTCTAGACTACGCGACAAACCGTTGCACTTAACATTTCATAGCAATCGCCAAGTTGCTGGATCCTCATTTCTCTTTCCTAGATTACACGACAACCCTTTGGTCGCTGAGTCGGGTAAGGGTCTTAACTTATCCTTATTATATAACACATGCCCTTTTCTGTTTACAGCGACCTCGCGACATACCTTAATCGCTTAGTCGGAAGGACTTTTTCCCTGGGGCACTTTTATCACCAGAATATGTGACCACCGTTAGATCCTTTCATCTTTCCATCGTACGGCTGTCTTTTAATCGCCTTAGAATTTCATATACCCTTAAAGTATCAAGAGACTTCGCGACTGAGGGCAAAATGACTTAGTCTCCTTATCGCTTGATCCCTTTCCTTTATCAAGCGATCACCCGACAACCTCTAGCTCTGTGACAGATGTCATCTTTTCTTTCATCCTCTTTATGCACACTGGGAACAGAGTCGTCACTCCTGTTCTGGCGACATCCCGACTGAGGGAAATCACTTAACATGAAACTGTTAGTCGCTAGGTCAGGACTGTTATGTCTTAACTGCTAGTTGATCATGAGACCACACGACTGAAGGAAAAGCTTAACTGTTTGAATGTCCTGATCCAGCGACCATGCGACATGAAGCAAGCGCAAAGTCGAAAGACATTTATTTGACCTGTTGACTCTTCTCGCGATCACCCGACTGAGGTGGGTCCCGTTCCTTTTAAAAGCTTATAACATGAAAATCAAGCGACAACCCAACCAAAGAAAGATCGCTAAGTCTCGAGACATAGATGGAATATTCTGTTTCTTAACGAGACTACGCGACACAAGGCAAAACTAATTCGGGAGAGGTTTTAGCATATTCGTTCTGGGTTAAGCGATCAAGCAACCTGACTTAAAGCACATGCCTTTAGTGACTGAAAAAGGTAACGAGGAAATAGAAAGACATGGCTAAGGGTTTAAAATGCATCGTTTAACACTTGGCTTTAGGGTTTTTGCAGGGTTTTGACAATTTTGGCAAGGTAAAAGCATGAAAACCTAAAAATTTTCAGAGAGTAGAACTAGAAACAAGGCAAGGCAGCAAAAACAAGAAATACAACCAACAAGACGCTCAAACATTTAATGCTATGTTTGACTCCAAAATAGCCATCCCTTCCAAGCCTATGTGTCCCTTATGTGGCTCTTATGTGGATGCCACATAGGTGCCACCTCATTCAAGCCCTCCTCTTCTCACCCAAAAATATATAAATAGAGGCCTTCTCCTCTTGTATTTTTATCTCTCATTCTTGCATTGTTATTATGCTATTTTAGTTTTAGAAGTTCATTGCTAGTTTCATGTTTTTATGTTTAAATCATTTAGAAATCACATGCTAGGATAATGGATAATGAATCATAGTTTTTATCTTTCATGTTGCATATCATTTTCATAGTTAGACAACCATCTTTAAGAAGGATTTGAGACTAGTTCTTCATACTAGCTCTTGAATCTCTTCTTTTTTTCCAATCTTGCATTCATGAGTTGCATTGCATTGGGGATCCATTTTATTTGTTTTTGAGAGAGCACATTCACAATCCATCTAAAAGAGAAAATCAAACAAGTTGTATAGGGTGCAATAGCTTTTTTTAGCTCAATCTAATGTTATGATGATGTCTTGTTGGTTTCTTGCTTATTCCATGAATTATATGTGCTAACCCACTAACTTCTCATATTTGAGCTTGCTCCCAATAGATTGAATATTTCCTCATACTACATTCTGGCATGCCCGATGGGACCCACCTCCCTAAAACCCTTCTAATTTCTTGTCTCTTTCTTTCAAATTTTTCCAAACTCACAGACTGACATCTCTGATTCACGTAGAGGTGTTTGCAAAAATGTCGGTTCTTCCTGAACCGTCGTTCAATGTCTGTGACAAAAACCGTGTCTCCTCCCTAAATCGACGTTTCTGATTTAAACTATTTTTGCTTGAGATTTACAAACCTAGCTTTTTTCTTGTCAAGTTCTATTGTGTTTCCCGCTACTTTTTAGTGTTTTGACATTCTATTTTTTACCAAAAATAAGTTTTACAAGAAGTTATAATGTCAAAATTTAACTAGAATGGAACACTTTCTTGATAAATCATCAAAGAACACCAATTTTTAAGGGTTAATCAATCTCATCATAGGTTTTTTTTATCAATTTAAGAGCTAAGAGAGAAAGAACAATAACTTGTTTTCTTGTTTTGCTATGTTTTTGGGCCTTGTAGGTACAACAACGTCTCCACAAATGTCGATTCATATTTTGGCATCTCCGCCAAAATGCCAATTCAGGAAAATCACTGTTCGATGTCTGCGCTACACAGAGCAACGTCTGCGCTGGTATAACATATTTTTTGATTCTCTATGTTTTCTCATTTATTTTACTGGTTTTGTCATTTTTGAACTAAAAACATAGAATCGACGTATGCACCCTTAACCAGCATCTGCGCTCTGTTAGATTTTTATCAATCATTTCCTAACAACATTTTTTAGTTGGGTTTGTTTTTTCAACGCTTGCCAATGACTAATATTATAAAACTACTAACTAGTTGTGTTGTAGCACCACTTTCCAAAGATAGGAATTCAAAAAAACTACTCACATTTTATCTTGCAGGTTGCCTCAAAAATCTAAATTGACCAAATGATCGTGTTTGTTGTCATTTTCTTAGGCATCTAGACTAATTAGAAATATTTTTTTTGTCTAATCCAAATCAAGTGTTAGAGGATTATTCTCTCTTCCCTTTTTGGGAAGATAAAAAACCTAGACGCATTTTCTTTGTGTTAAGTAATTAAATCTTTAGGGAATGAACTAAGCTTGTCTTGCGTGTTTGTGGAGAAAACATTACTGGATAGGAGAGTATGCTCTTTTCCCCTTTGTGGGAAAATCAGAAATCTAGACTCCTTTTTGTCACCAATCCAGTTTTCTTTTCAAGTTAATTGATTAGATGGGCCTTCTAGTTGAGGGAAAAAACTCTCAGGAATGACCCACATGAGAACAAGGTGTAGGCCACACCACTCTAACTCACATTAATCAAATTTACTCTTTGGGGTTAAAGCCTTGGGATTCGATTGGCATTTGAGCTTATACTCGGCTCTCATCTAACTTAAGTGCGGCCTCACATTCTCAATCACGTTTATGTGACCACTTTTGTAAAGATGCTCTATGGGGCTATACGCCTAAAAAGTGCTTGCATGGAAATAGAGGATACAATCGAACAAAGACCCTTACTAAACACTCTAAGCATAGAAGCTACCTGATTCATCTCTGAATGGTGATTTATTATAGTGCAAGGGGAGGGAAGAATCTACCCCCAAGATTCTGATCATTTGTGTCCCAAGGTATTGTATTGCAAAAGAGATCTGGGTAGCACGACAAAAGAGATCTTTGTAGCATGACAACAATACCTGGAAAAAGGAAAAAACATGGGCACCTTTCTGGGGGTGACACTGTTGAGTGAGCTAAACGACTACCAAGCAATGGGTCTATAATATTTGATGTGAAGCCAACTCCTTAAGTACACTTGTGCTTGAAGTGTTTGAAGAACATTGACAAATCCAAAACATGAACGAAATACCCAAAAAACAAATTTGTCACTTGCATGTATCCTTCAAGGTTGCTATGGTCATTGTCAGATTGTTTTCAAGACACATGTCTATTATTTCCTGATTTGACTATGTTGAAACTGGTTCTTTCCATAGAACAAACCTATTGAAAATTAGAAAGAAATCAAGCTTTTGTTAAATCATCAAAACAACATCCTTTTTCAGACTACTGTGAGCTTCAAAATTTGCCACAATCTTCAAAATCTAATCTTTTATGAGATATGTCCTAAAAACCTCTAATTACTTATCCAAAATCAGATTGTTTTATAGGATATGACTGATTCCAAGAAGCATAACCAGGTGAAAAATTTGTTACCACCCATGCACAAAGAACAAAAGAATACAACTCGAGAGGCTACCAAGTACCAACACATTGTTGATTCCATCAAGAAATAATCTCACACATGGGAAAAGTTTGACAAAGTGATATACAACAACAATGTTACTCGCTTCATTGGAAAATATCATCTAAACATTTCTTTTGTCATATTTGAGCAATATGAGTAGCTGGTCTACCTCAACAAACACACATTCCTCCTCTTCTTAGGATCACTTATACTGCATTTTTAGAACCTCCCTTAAGTTGTCATCTTTAGAAACACATCACACACTCATCCTAGCATAATCCAGCATAATCCAATCCAATCTGAGTCAACCTAGCACCATCCTAATCATCATCCAAAGCATCCTTAATCACATCCCTCACATGGTATTGCATCCCCTTTTGAGTTTCTTATAACCTACATCTTAATTGAAACCCCATCCTTAACTTTTCTTAAACTACGCATTGTTTAGGATATTCCCCCTTTGCCTTTGCAACCACATCACCTTGATCAAAAGGTTGGTTTGCTTTGACAGAGAATCTCATCCGCCAAAGACCGCAAGTCTGTCTTAGGTATACAATCACATCCACTTGATATTACACTAGGGAAAGAAACCCTTCATCCTTCCATACATCAATTCATCCTTACTCCTTAGGAGCATAGTCATCATCCTAGACGCATCATCTAAAAATCTTAGTCCTAGCACCATCATCCTTAGCTTCCTAGGAACATCCCATCATTATATATTGCATCTCATATCCCCTTAGGGTAGTCATTTCATGCCACCTATTACACAAGCCACTAAGAAGAGGAAGGAAATGAACCCTAATCTCACATCTAGTTCATCTAATCCTGTGATTGGCCATACTAATGCCATGGTTACCTAAGCGCCTCAGCCCAAAAAACAAATTGAGAACATGCGGGTAGATACTAATGAAACTCCCACCATGAGTACCATAGAGACATTTATCAATTATCTAGGGATTGTCCACATGGTGAATGCCATGAGTGGACATAATAGTAGTTAGGTACTCTTAGAAATTCAACAACAAGGACTTCAATTCCCACCTTGGTTTATACCCACACTTGTCACATGACCTATGACATTTCTAGGGGAACATTATCATCCCACTAGAAATGAATATTTTGATCCACTTTATCGAGATCTATAGGTGGGGACTCTTATTGCACAAGTAGTCCAACCTTCCATCCCACCCTCCATCATGCACATGACACCTTCATCTACCTCAAGAGCCCTACCTCTTGATCCAACATTAGCAGCACAAATAATAACCCCTATTGTGACACAAGCACCTCCTCAATCCATAGCTTTTATGCTTTCACAAGTAGTCCCAACATTTGTAGCACAATTCCCACCACCACCAGTTAGCACCTAGAAAACCACCATTCTACCCATCCTCACTTAGCCCTTTTAGAATACAGCAACCAATTCACAACATCAAAGCATCCATAACTCCATGCTTGTTCCACCTTTTTGTTCCACCGCCTACCCACAGAAACAAACACACTTCACCATAGGCATGCCACCTACCAACGCTTATAACCAACTCTTATTTCTGCAAGGTTCCACCTTCCCCACTCCACTAGCAATGCAATCACAATGTGTGCCAGCACTTCTTCCTCAAACACAATTAAACCCAAATCCCCCATGCCACAAACATCTACCAATACCTTCACCATAACTCAACTTCCTATCCCATCTATCCAATAGCAACAAACAATCCAACAGCAACCTATCCAACAATAACAACCAATCCAACACCAATAATCTACCCAACAAGTATCCAACAACAACAACAAAAAAAACAATAGAAGAAACAAAATGCTAACCCATTCACACCCCAAGCACCACAAAAACACACCAACCCCTTCATAGCAGCACAACCAATCATCCAAATGCAAGGGGAAAATCCCTTCACAGCACAACCACTACAACAACTCGTTAATCCTTTCACTAACACACACACTGTCCTCCAACCAATGCAACAACATCAAACTCATTCTTCCAACTACCTAACCATTCCATCTTCTGCTACATCACAAACCATTCCACCACCACAGCAATTTAGTATTCCCAATAACACAAATTACCTCACTACAGCCACTAGGTTCATTCCACTGCTGAACACCTATCCTCCACACAATTTAGGTGTGCAATAGGCTCAACCCACTTTTCCAATGTCTCAGCTAATACAAGCATACTTCCAACAATTGCAACAACCCTATCAAGCCCTACCACGTCCTCCACTACAATATTCCCCTCATCCATAGCTTCCATCACAATAGCCCATATATGCTGACCAACAACTATCATATCAAACACCACAATATCCCCCACAGAATCCTCCATATTCACCACTTGATCCATATGAAATTCAAGGAAGCAATGAAATCGGGGCTAATAATCCTCCCCCACAAATCAATCATGAATGGGAAGAAATGAAGAATGCTCTCAAAGAGATAAAATCAGGGACTGAGGCTAAAACATTGAAGTTTGAAGAGGTGTGTCCTTACCCATTTGATCGATCTATCACTGCAATACCCTTCCCTAGGCAATTTGAGACACCCAAATTTGATAAATATTAGGGGAAGGGAGATCTTGTGAGCCACATGAAATAATTCTACATGGCATGCCAAGAAGTGACCTATAGTGATAATTTCCTCATGAGACTATTTCGCAAAAGCTTAGGAGGGACTGCTCTTAAGTGTTTCTACAAAATCCCCTATGGCACAGTCTCTACTTTCACTAAACTATCTGAGAAGTTTGTGGCCCAATACACGCACAAAATAGAGAATGAACTCGACCTCCTTGATTTATGTAATTCCAAAAAAAAGGGAGGAGCAAGCCTGGCTGATTCGATTCAATGTTGGCAAGGGCTCACTACTAGGTTGTCCTATCAACCCCCTAAGCAACATCTTATCAAACTCTTCATTAACAATCTTCATCCTAATCTTTCCTATCATATGCACATGAACTGTATACAAACTTATCAAGATACCAAAATCAAGGCATGGATCTCGAGAGAGGTCTCATAGAATACAGTGCCATCAAGCATTAAAAAGAATCCCAACTTAAAAAACATAATAATGATTGATCATGGCAGTGGAACAAGGACAAGAACAAGAACATAGTAACTGACAAAGCCACTAACACCAAACACATTCAGGTTGTAGTGGCTGGTCCTAATGCACCTACCCAAACTTATCAGCAAGCACCGCTAGTATAACCTCAACCTCCTTCCATCTATCAACAGTCTGCTCCCGCATATCCCCAACTGACGTACCAAAAAAACATATACCCTCAAGGTGTGACTATCCATCCCCCTCCAGGGACATCATATCAACCTAACTACCAAGGTCCTGTGAACCAGTTGAATGCTATATCAGTTGCACGTGGACAACAAAGGCCTAGCACTCAGAATGCATTTACCCCCTTGGGTGAACCAATAGATGTCATATTCCACAAAATGGTCCAAGCTAACCAAGTCATGTACCCAAAAATGCATCCATTTGATGACTCAACACCTAAGCCTGCCTGGTATAAAGACAATGAGTACTATGATTACCATCGTGTTAAGGGACACACCACCATCAAATGCATGAGGTTAAAACATTACATCTAGGATCTCATTGACCGCAAAGAGATTGAAGTGGATTCTCCTTCCCAACCATTGCCAAATGCGGGCCTTAAAATCTATCAAAATGCATTTCCTAAACACACCTCAGGTAAAGACCCAAGAAATCCCACTCAATCCTCTAACCAGGGGAAGGGTAAGCAAGGATAAAATGCCGACATAAAAGATTATACAAATGCATATATCAACTATGATAATCTCATCAGCTGTATATCCCAAGTCTATTCCTCCATCATGTCATTCATTTCAAGGGTTTTGATAACCAATGCACAGTCACCACTCATCGAGGAAGAATAATAGTTGCAAGTGCAAGTACCATTCCATCTGTTGGTACCCAATACAACCTTTTGGAACACCTAGGGAATACTCTTGCCCAAATTTCCATCCTGGATCTCCTCCGCACCTCACCCACCTATCAAGAGACCCTCAATAAAGCCCTACAAAAATCATGTGTTCCCAGTGACATCAACCTCACTAAATTCTAGAACCTTGTCAGCCACTTTTCAGCATCTTGTGGGGTCTCCTTTAAACCAACAAACGTACCCTCAGAAGAACCCTATCATAATCTTCCACTCTGTATTGTTGCCAAGGTTAAAGATTTTTCCATCAAGCGAGTCATGATAGATAATGGTTCGGCCCTAAGTCTATGTACTCTAAAATTCATCAAATAGTTGGGTTACACTGAAGTATATATAACAAATTATGTCATTACAATCAAAGCATATGACAATTTAGAATGTACTTTTGAAGGCACCATTTCATTGCCCATCAAAGTGGGCCCTTTTATCCAAGATACACTATTTCATGTTGTTGATCTTGACCTTCCCTTCAACATCCTCCTTGGACACCCATGGATCCATTATATGCAAGTAGTCTCCTCCACCTACCATCAGTGCATCAAATTCCCATATAACGGCACTAAAATCACCATATACGCAGATCCCAAGCCCTTCGCATACTGTAATGCATTGGAAACCTCCTTCCCACATTCTAATCACTGTCTTGGGATCGACATTGGTACCTCTATTGTCAGTATATATTGAACCCATTCAAACCTAGAGACCATCCTTTCCTCCACTTTTTCCATGGTGAAGATCAACAACAAAGGTTGTGGTGAGTACAGTCTATCTGATGCCTTCATAGTTGGAGCACTTCCATTTGATCCATACACTCAAGGTCACCAACTTAATCCAAGAAAGGCAGAACCAAAAACAACCAAGCCATTAGAATTGGGTCCTACCACTTTTATCTCGAATGGTATTTTGAATAGCCATGAAATGACACCAAACATCAACCAATGGCTCTATAAGGATCTGCCACCCAAAGACACCTGTCGCCTAAATTACTTCAAAGGTAAGTACCCTTCAACTCACAAGCTGGTGATAAAACATGGAACTACCAAGGATGTGGCCTCAGTTATGAAGAGCAAGGAATGAAGGATCTTATTGTACCTATCTGACAAGAAAAGCACCTAGGCCTTTGCATGGATTCTGACATGAATGGGGGCACCAACAAGAACATCTATGCCGCTTATCCTCCCCTGGGGGAAATTGTTGACATCGAAGATCTCCTGGAAGAGAAAGTTGTGAGAGCCTATGATGATGTCTTTGACGATGAAACCTTCCTGGGAAATTTTTTCCTACGCAAACTTTCCGTTCTCTTCATTGACCTTCCCCTCTGCCATCCTGAACTCATAGACTAGGACTAACCAAGTGTTGTACATGTTGAAAAGATCCAAAGCAAGGATGTGCTTCTAAGATTTATGGGAGCAGTTGAATAGAGTAATGACTAGGGGAAAGACTCAGCACATTTCTACTAATTGGATCCAAAGGAGTACTTTAGGGAAGAGGAGAACTTCAGCCACAAAAATGAATTAGAAAAAAAAAATAAAAAAGAGAAAAATTGGTCCCCTAGCTAAAACCCCTCTGGGGTGCTATCTGATCACAAAATAGTAAAAACAAAGGGCGTATCTGATGGTAAAAACCTCTCTTAGGTCCTAGAGGATCAAGATTCTCCTCTTCCTCTAATCCATGATTACAGGCCTGAACAGTCCTTGATTCTAATTGAAGAAACAAAACCTATCAATTTGGGCACAAAAGAGAATCCCGCCATCACGTACATAGCAACATCTCTGAGTAAAGAAGAAGAAAGAGATCTTGTCACTCTCTTAAAGGAATCCATAAATAATTTTTCATGGTCTTATTCCCACATGTCAGGATTGGACCCCAACTTGGTGGTTCACCATCTAGCAGTGGACCCAAACATCAAACCTATCAAACAAAAGCTTAGAAAGATGCACCCCAAAGTGGCACTACTTGTTAAAAGAGAGATAGAGAAGTTAATCCAAGCCAAAATCATCCACGCATTGAATACTCTAAATGGATTTCCAACACGATTCCAGTGTCTAAACCTGACAAATCAATCAGGATATGTATAGACTTCTGAGATATCAACAAGGCATGTCCCAAGGATGATTTCCCACTACCAAACATAGACATGATAGTATATATCACAAAGGAACATGAGATGTCACTCATGGACGTATTTTCTAGATATAATCAGATCCATATTGTAGAAGAATATCAACACAAGATTGCATTCCCAACCCCCTGGGGCACCTTCTACTATAATATGATGCCATTTGGCTTGAAGAACACTGGGGAAACCTATTAGAGGGCCATGATAGTCATTTTTCATGACATGATTAACAAAATCTTTGAAGACTATGTAGATGATATCTTGGAAAAATGAGTTAAAAAGGAAGATCACCTTGATGTTTTGGAATGCATCTTTGATAGGATTAGACACTACTGCCTAATGCTCAACCATAAGAAGTGTGTCTTCAGGGTCACATCAAGAAATCTCCTTGGATTCATCATATCTAGAAGAGGTATTGAAGTAGATCCAAAAAAGGTACAAGCTATCATAGAAATGCCTCCACCAAAAACACTCTAACAACAGCGTAACCTCAAAGGAAAGTTTCAATCTATGCACCATTTTATCTCTCAGTTAGCATAGAAGTGCCAATGCTTTACCCATCTCCTTCAAAAAGATAACACTTTCAAATGGGATCCTCAGTGTTAGAAGATTTTTGAAAAGATCAAAGAATACTTGGCTAATCCACCCATCTTAGTACCACCTGTACCCGACCGATGAATCATCCTATATATTTCTGCCACTACAACAACACTGGGGGCACTTCTTTCTCAATTGGATGATGAAGGTAAAGAAAGATTTATTTATTACATCAGTCAGACTTTGGTAAGTTATGAGCTCAATTATTCCCCTATGGAAGAAGCATGTCTAGCAGTGGTTTTTGCCACTCAAAAATTTTTCCACTATATGCTTATTCATACAACCAAGCTCATTTAAAAAGTGGACCCTCTCAAGTACCTAATCTCCAACACTACTCTCACTGGTCGAATGGAAAAATGGGTTATGTTGTTAAGAGATTTTGATATTCAATATGTAGACATAAAAGTCAATAAAGGGCAGCTCATCAAAGATCAGCTAGAAGAAGTTCCATTGGTGGATGCATATCCTTTGATCACAAAATTTATAGATGAGCATTTTTACATGATAGAAGAGAAACCCACTTGGAAACTCTACTTTGAGGTATTTTACACAACCCATGGTGTAGGGGCAGGAATACTTCTCCTCACACTGCAAGGTGACTATATCCCTATGTTATTCAAATTGGGATTTCCATGCATGAAGAACATTGTAGAATATCAGGCACTAGTCGTAGGACTCCGCATGTCTATAGAGTGGAACATCATAGATATTCATGTCTTTGGTGAATCCCAACTCATCATCAAACAATTCCTCGATGAGTATCAAACCAAAGATGACAAACTGATTCCATATAAGGAGATGGTGGACAATATGAAAGACAATTTCCTCCACTTGTAGATAACACAAGTACCATGCTTACAGAACAAGGCTACTGACGCAATGGCCACAATTGGCTCCCTCTTAGAGATTCCTCATGAGTCTACACAATATGAATTCTTAGTTGAGAAACTTCATGCTCCCACTTATGAGAATGATGAATCAAATCACATATGTGTCTTGGTTGGTCCCCAATCCCCATGGTACCACAATATCTAGGCTTATCTACAAAATGGTATCATATCCCCTTATCTCACCTCAACCCAATGCCAAAAATTTATTCGCAGAGCTTCCCACTACACCCTCGTAGTCAACACCCTTTATCGTCAAGGCTATCAAAATGTGCTCTCTACGTGTTTAGATGAAAATGAGGCCACCCAGTCTTTACAAGAGGTACATGCTGCAATCTATGGTGCCCACATGAGTGGCATGGTCCTAGCCAAGAAATTTTTATGAATAGGATACTATTGGCCTACAATGGAACCTGATCCTTGTAAGTTTGTCAAGAAGTGATTACCTTGTCAACAACATGCCAATTTAATCCATTCTCCTACACAAGACCTCTGGCCTATTGCGCCCCCTTGGCCTTTCTCTTGTTTGGGTTTTGACCTCATTGGTAAGATTACCCCCTCTCTTCTGAAGGCCACAAATACATAATAACAGCAATGGAGTACTTTACAAAGTGGGTTGAAGCATTTCTGCTCACACTCACTATAGGTTTCCAGATCTCAAAATTCATCCTCTACCACATCGTCTGCTGCTGCAGCATACCCTCCACTATCTTCACAAATCAGGAAACACCATTTGAAAATCAACACGTCTGTGATCTATGTGCTCACCTCCATATCCATCACTATTTCTCCATTCCATATTTTCCTCAAGGTAATGGCCAAGCTGAGGCAACTAATAAGACCCTACTCAAAATCCTCAAGAAAGTTGTCAATGATACTTGTCGTGACTAGCATCTCCAGATCAACCCCACCCTCTGGGCTTATTGCACTTCCTATTGTACTCCTATAGGAACTACTCCATAATCCCTAGTCTACAATGCTGAAGTTGTCTTACCAATTGAGTTCAAACTATCATCCTTTTGAGTATCACTGAGAGGCCTAGTCGATGATGAAGATTACCGAGTGGCAAGACTCACAAAACTTGATCTGCTAGATGAAAAGTGCTAGTAAACCTATGATCACCTGATTGTTTATCAAAATAGATTCAAGAGGAACTATAACAAGAAAGTCCACCCATGCCAGTTCCAGGGAGGGGACTTTGTGCTAAAGGAAAATCAGAAAGTGGGTACTGATCAAGAAAAGAAAGGTAAGTTTGAGGTTACTGGCAAGGCCCATACATTGTCATTGCATACTTTAGTTCTAGGGCATATCAACTCTCCACTCCTGAAGGAGAACCCTTGAATGATCCTATCAACATCATTCATCTCAGGCGCTTCTATGCCTAATAGCTAGTTATTCATTCTAGCTATCTGAAAAAATCCATAAAAAGTATAAAAAGTCCTGAAAAAAGTAAAAAAATAATGTAAAACAGTCCTAAAAAAATATAAAAAAAAACAAAAAAGGAAGCTGAAAAAATGGTTTTCCCAGTGAAAACCTGGAAACCAAGTGCTTGGACAACATCAAAAACATCAAAAAAAAATTTAAAAAAATCAAAACGAAGAGTAAAGAGAAAAATTTCATCCAATTGTGAAAACTTGGCAATCACGCACCTTGAACAAGTATGGGTGATGAAAACCTAGCAATAGGTGTCACACACAATGGACCATTCCATTATCTATCAAAATCTCTCTCCCCTCCATCTCCATCATTACATCCCCATGAACCTTAGCATTTCTTGTATTCCTTGGGTGTTCCAACACTATCGCAAGCATTAAACAACAAGATCCAATCAAGTCTCGACAACAACCTTTATAAATCATCGCCTGTAATTAATCACTCGGTTTTTTCCTTGTATATTTGTGACATGTCTAGTCTTCTCACCATCGCACTAACACTATGAGCTATCAATCGTCATTCTAACCTTCCTTTCTTGGTCCTTTATAGTCCACTTGTCTGGTTCATTAGTTGAATGTGACACACACAAAAAACATGAGTCCCATTGCATCCTTTGCATCTGCTCCATACCTAAATTTTTAAATCATCCCTCCATTTTCATTAGGATCGTTGTATTTACATACATTGCATCATAAAAAATTCATAAGCCTATTAAATGCATCCATTACATTACATCGCAAATACTATAAATAAACATACATTTAGGTACATCCATCTAAACATCTCATCCTATATATACATAATCATAAAAAATCACATCGTGAAAGCATCAATAAGCATATGCATCATAAATTCATATAGATCAGGGAATAAGAATCACATAGAGTCATAGAATCATCAATCAGCCATCATATCTATAAAATCATAAGTACAATGTCTGTCAACAATAAATACATTTTGATGCACCTAGGTGTTGATATACATGTACATCTCATCTCAAAATACAAAAATGTGTTTCACAAAAATCCTCTGATCAGATCATGCTAGTGGCTATGATGATCCCCCTCCTGGTGGTGCACGTGGTGGCATCCCTATTGATCCCTAAGATTAAGATGCCTGACCTGTGCTCTGTGACCAAGACCTCTCTGTAAATACCTATCTCTGGCCCTCATGAACTAAGTCATGATACAATGACTAATAGTGGGCTGCCTCCCTACCTGCCCTACCTGCATCTCTATGATCTACAAAAGCCTCAACCACCACCTAACCCATCCTACCTGCACTAGCCACCTATCTACCAATGTCTCGCTCTGTCTTGTATGACTTAGCCTGCCTCTATGTTGAATCCCTCTCAGAGGTCAATGCTATAATCTTCTTAGTCGCCTAATCTATCTACTCAGTGAGGGTACCCAAATAATATGTTAGTGTTCCTATCTTTGTCCATAGCTCAGCAGCATCTTGGGTCAAGTCCACCATTGAGAACTCGCTTGAGTCTACTCTGCCCTGCAGGGTGTCAAGTGCACCCTCATCCCTGTCTGTCCCTGCTGTCTCTTTAAGTAGTAAGCCCAGGATCTAGGTCATCTCTGTCTGAAGGCTGGTATATGACACCTATGCCATCCCTAATAGTCCCCGTAGCTGTAGACACTCATTCTATAGATTGTTTCACTCTACGATGACAATATCATGTGTCTCCTACACCATGTATCATGTCAGTGGCCCCTGTGGCCCCTGTCGTTCCTATACCTATGCCAACACCTGAGGTCCTTGTATAAGTTTTTAAGATAGCTACAAATGTAATAGCACTCTATGTTGTATGTGTTTTCCAAATGCAACAATCTCTCTTTCATTTATATTAGGAATGAGGCTAGGAGAGATATGTCCCTTCATGGGACATGTCTATTCATTATTATTTATAAGAAATGACATGCCTCTTCCCATTAATTATAATTTAATCAAACTTATAATATTTCATCAATCAATTATTAATTAAGAATAACATAATAATTTAATATTGAATATTAAATTTCATATGATTAATAATAATACAAAATATATATTATATTATTATTAATCAACATGTATTATATATATTCTAATGATCATACAATGGAAGCTACAAACATTAACACTCCCTCTTAGCTAGAGAGTATGGTCAAACTGAATGTGTAGTGGTCTCCTATGTCAACACTTATGACCCTCACCATAGCTATACAAAACATCAACAATCCCTTTTAGCTAGGGAGGATAAATCAATCCAATGTCAACAACAGTTGAAAACATCAATCATATGATGTAAGCAATAAAAGAATCATCGTCATTATGTAATCAATAGAAACATAGTCTCAAGATGTGGATTGCCTCCATTAATGATTCTATCCACAAGCTCTCAGCTGGATTGCCTCCATCGATGATTCTATCCACAAGATCTTATGTGGATTCCCTCCATCAGCGACTCTATCCACAAGCTCTCAAGTGGATTGCCTCCATCGGTGATTCTATCCACAAGCTCTCATGTGGATTTCCTCCATCAGTGATTCTATCCATAAACTCACAAGCTTTAGAGTGGATTTTCTCCATCGGTGATTCTATCCACAAGCTCTTGTGTGGATTGCCTCCATCGGTGATTCTATCCACAAACTCATGAGCTTTAGAGTGGATTACCTCCATTGGCAATTTGATCCACAAGTTCCTAGGTGGATTTCCTCAATCAGAAATTCTATCCACAAGCTCTCGTGTGGATTACTTCCATCGGTGATTCTATCCACAAACTTACGAGCTTTAATGTGGATTGCCTCAATCAGTGATTATATCCACAAGATCTCATGTGGATTGCCTCCACCAGTGATTCCATCCACAAACTCACAATCTTTAATGTGGATTGCCTCAATTGGTGATAATTCTATCCACAAGTTCTATCTATTATGATCTGTTTCAACCATCACAATATGTCTATCACAATAGAAGGTCAAGTTATAGTAAGATCATCACCTTTCAATAACTCTTAAACAAATACAAGTAATAATCATTTGGAAGTTATCACTTCCTCATGATGTACATAGGGGCAAGCCCATTAAAAATATGGATTCACACACATGACATCCATCATGCCTCAACGTAGAGGGTGAAAACAAGGGATTTCACCTTGAACTTCTCTCATAGAGAAGAACTCATTGAGAAGATATTAATCTATCGATCATCCAAGATTTCTTAAGATGAACTATCAGACTCCCTCTGAGTCTAATATCAATCTTCTTATCTCCTCATTCAAAGTTACCTCTGAAGATTTAGATTGCCTCTAAAAACAATTTCTTGTGCTTTTGTCCTTAAGGTATGTCAGAGAGAGATTACAAACGACTTATAAACTAAACCATCTCATATGGAAATACCAAAAATAGAAGCATACAAGATTTTACTAGCCAATATTATAGCATAAAATCTAAACCCTAAGCGAAATTTAAAACTCAATAATTCATGTGCATTAATAAAACATGCAATACTTATCTTAATTTTCAAATATTTCCTTTTGTAAGGTGAGCCCATATAGGAAATATCAACTCTCGTCAAATTTTGAAGTTGTTTGTGGAGGACATGATTTAGGAGATCATAATGTTATTCGTGCTAGCCATGTCAATGACCTCTGAGTAGAGCGAAAACCTAGAGTGGATGATTACCATTTTCTCACTCTCTACTAAGGATGGTTCAAATGCAAATGTAACATTGGTTATTATTCTCCCCACAATGTACAATGCCCACTCTTATATCGTTGAACAATACTCATGTCTTCTTGTTAAATGACTTGATTGCTCCAAGAGAGTTGAAACTCTATAATTAATTCTTTTTTTCTATAAAAAGATACACTTCCTTGAATACATTCTTATTTGTTAATTCTTGGCCACGATCATAAAAAATTAATATATCTCTTTAATGAAATGTAATTTAAGGAATTTCACATAGACCCGTACACAGTCTGTCATGACTTTTGAACACCATACTATCTATCCAATCACTCTAGTGGGATTCTTCAAAATGTGTTTTTCCCTAACATATCTGAAAGTCAAAAAAATCCAAAAATAGATTTGTGAGATATGGTCCCTCTACCGATACTATATTTTCTGAGACATTCACACATTCACCATCAACAAACTACTCACTTACATTTGCAGTCTGGCTCTGATACCATGTTAAGTTTTTAGGATAGCCAAAAATGTAATATCACTCTATGTTGTATGTATTTTCCAAATGCAACAATCTCTCTTTCATTTATATTGGGAATGAGACTAGGAGAGACATGTCCCTTCATGGGACATGTCTATTCATTATTATTTATAAGAAAGGACATGCCTCTTCACATTAACTATAATTTAATCAATATTATAAAGCTTCATCAATCGATTATTAATTAATAATAATATAATAATTTAATATTGAATATTAAATTTCATATGATTAATAATAATATAATATATATTATATTATTATTAATCAACGTGTATTATATATATTATAATGATCATACGATTGAAACTACAAACATTAACACTCCCTCTTAGCTAGGGAGGATGATCAAACAAAATGTATAGTGGTCTCCTATGTCAACACTTATGACCCTCATCATAGCTATACAAAACATCAACAATACTTCTCCCGAAAGGGGGCCTTCACACAAACACCCACACATCAGTGGATTCACAAGAATTGTTGCACCCCTTTTGTGTGATCATGTGTCTTCAGAGGAAGGGGTCTAATTTGGGAAAACAAATTCAAACCCGAATTTTCTTTGTCCCAAAAAGTGGGACACACTATTGTGGGATCACCCCGCATAGGTAGTTGTTAAGATTTGAAAAAGTTTAATACAAAATTTTCTCTCTCTCCCTACTTTACAACTATTGTTGTTGTGTTTTAGAGGATTTTACAGACATGTTCTATATTTTCACAACCTGAAAATCATGTTAATGGAAAGAGGGAAGAATATAGTTTAATATATAATTGTTTTGAACATTTTTCATGAAAGTTGGAAGGAGTTATTACTATTGTCCTCAAGGTGGGTCTGATACCCTCACCAACTAGGGTTTGACCATTAAAATACTTGTAAGACTCCATTCCACCATAGGAGAAATTTAGATTTTGGCATGATGGTAGTTCATAGGGTCTCTTTGAGCATGCATCTAGTTGTAGAGAAAGAGGTGTAGTCAGGAGAGAGAGAACAAAAGCCCTACGCCTGTTGTTTGTTATGTGATAGGCTCGTTTATGTGATTGAATGCAAATTTGTAGTCTGAGGAAAATTTCACAGGTTTAGGCACCTAAAACCTATGGAATAATTTATGTTTTCTTGAATTAAATCTAGTTGTGGTATGTGTTAAGGAATTTTCAAGATTTTTCAAGTACTTTCTTTGGAAAATAAGGCTAATTGCTCCCCCAAAACTGGGTGCAAGCCTATTTTTAATTTGGTGTATGATAATAATGTGTGGGAGTTATTGGATATTTCATGTATCTCTAAAAAGGGTATTAAAAAGTGTCCTTTTTTCATAAGGTTAGAGGTTGAAGAATGAAAGCCCAAAAACTAGTCAGATAGGGCTAGTAGGCCTAGTTGCCATGTATGAAGGAAGTGTGGATAAAACTTATCTAGTGGTCATGTAGGGTAGTTTATTCATTTGATGGGGATAAAAGGAAGTTCTTAAGATAAAAGTTAGCATTTGAGGAGAATAATTTCATGTTAGGCACAAGATTGGGTTTAGGATCCTTTGTGAGGATGTCTAATGGGAACAATGAGATAAGCCCATTTGAGGAGTCACATTTGAGACTTTGTTAAAAAACTTTTTGTGTCATTGTCTTCCAAATAAGTACAATGCATCAAAAATGGAAGGGAATAAGAAGGAAATTGATAACTTGAAACATCAAGTAGAGTACTATAAGGCTACAAGGTATGACAATTGAGTGGGATCTAGGGCCAATAGAGAAGAACTTTAGAACTCATCCTACAAATCAATAAACAATTCAATATAAGAAGTTAAAATTGACATATTAACACAACAATATCCAAATATATTATTGAAATTTAATTAATGATACCTCCTTCTCCATCCATATTACAAAATTGGTCCACTTTTTTCTTTGTAATGTTTCCTTTTCAAATTATGTTGGATGCCATCCATATTTATCCTCCTATCAAAACATGGAAGATGGACTAGTTAAACTAATTAATATGAAATCATTGAATATTTCCTAGAATGTGAAAAAATTATTGAACATATTAGATATACTTACAAATGTACAAATCAAGGCCTATAAACCTTTCTGGCCACTTTGATGTATGGCATGAAGTTTGACAAGCCTATCTTTGAAGGCCTTATCCTCAAACACATACTAATTTAAGTTAACTATGCACAAATAATATTTAATAATCATTTAATTAATTTTGTTTAATCTTATGAGAAAAATAAAATACTTGTGTACTCTCCTCACCTGAATTCCTCCATGCCTTGGTCTTCTCATATGGTTTTACAAGCTCTTTCCATACTTTTACATTTACATGAATTTGTTGGAATTGTTTTTGTTAGAGGTGTTGACATTCATGTTTTGTCTTTGATATGAACATGTGTTTCAGTTGAATACTTTAGAAATCTCAGACACAAGTTAGTTATCAAAGGTATAGGAAATAATGACTGATGTCTACAAACACTCTATGGAATTTCAGAGCATGTGAGAACAAATTTGTATAAGGGGATGAGAAGAGATCTTATATCTAAGATTTCTTGTCTTTATATTACAGTTTACATAACCTATACTTGTTGTGGTAAAGACTAATTACATAGTAGTGACAAAGGATTATGTCAAAGTTGGTCTCTGAGTCTTTGGGATAAACTGGATGTGAGCATGTGTTATGATATGGGATATTTAGGTGTGGTAGAAGACATGTTGAAGAATATTATTTGTGATTCTTGTGTCACTAGATTATTGGTGACATCATCTATGGCGTGTGATCTTGTGAAGACCTATTTTTGGCTGACTATAGTGATGTAATGTATTTAGAGGATGGTGAGCATTGATTATGGATCCTGGATTGTAATTGATGATTTTTATTTCATGTTTACTTGTTTAAGGTATCATGTGTATCTTACAAAGGGTATATGTAATTATTTATGCATTGGCAAATTCCTAACTAGCCAACCTAATTGCTTATTATAAAATGTATAAAGGAGATTTGTTTCTTGATAAGGTTATGTGGAAGTATGATGAAGAAATTGCAAGCTTGTAATTGTGAAGTCTATTGGATGTAGAGTAGAGATAGTGATTGTGATGAACTTCATTGGAACTATTTAGGAAAAGAAAGTTGGTATCAGTCAGTTGACTGGTTATTGTATACTTCTATATCTATACTCTAGACAGTGAGTCCAGAAGGTGGATTCACCTTCTCATTTGAGAAGTGAGCTTGGGAAGTGAGCCTCTTATTTATCTTTACTCCTAATAGGGTTTGTCCTTTAATAGGGACTATGTACTATATGTATTAATAAACTCTTAAGAGGGCTAGATCTCATAACATGGATACAATATTTTCATTGCATTATTTGTGGGTGCTAATTCTCATTGGGGTTTTTTCCTTAACTAGTTTTTCCTCGACAATTATTTTGTGTTATGATGTTGATTTTGATGTGTTTAGATTTGCATTGAGTAATTGGTTTTTAAGTTTAAAGTTTAATAATTTGGCACACAACTAATTCACCCCCCCTCTCAGTTCTGTTGGTGGACTATTATTTCTAAAAATTGGTATCAGAGCTTGTGGTCCTCTGACATAAAGCTTAAAAAATTGAGGTGATCCTTAAGATTGCATTCTATAGGAAGGAAATTCTAAAATTTGATGCTGAAATTTTTGACTGTTGGAAGAACAAGATGAGAAATCACCTTCTCTGCTTAGGAATTTATTACTAGAGGATTACAAAGAAGGGTGAGAAGATCAATCCTAAAGATGAATTATAAAATGCTACTGAATATGAAAAGAAGTTATTAACTTTTAATATGGTTGTAAGAGAAGCATTAGTCAATGTTCTCTCTAAGGTTGAATTAACAGAGGTTAAAGACTTCTTTTTTGCACATAAAATCAGGACAACACTAGAGACATTATATGAGGGAGATAACTTTACTAAGTAGGTGAAGTTTCAGAATTGGAAGACTAAAATGAGGAGATTGAGAATGTGATATGATGAAAATGTTAGAGCATATGTACATAGGGTTACAGAGGTTGTGTTAGTATTTTTTCTTGCAGGGACAAACTTGACAAAGTTATACACTGCTTTGCGAATTGCAGATTTCTATTTCATGCAAGAAGAGACACTAATTGATGAGGATTGGATAATATCTCCTTCTTTGAGCTGTACAGGACTTAGGTGGGTGTTGCCTAGATATTTTACTATGTTGAGTAAAACTTCAAATGGCTGATTAGGGTCATCACTGTTATGTTTCCTTATCTTTGATTGCATCAATAAATTACTCTGTAAACAAATGTTAACAACTTGAAAAAGAGCTTAACAAGGAAGACTATTTTATTGTGATAGAAAATAACATTGGAAATAAGGACTTCCATCCTTCTTCTTTTTTGAGCTTGGACTAAAGGAAGGCTAACCTTTTGATTCTCTCTTGAAGGAATTAGAAATTTGAACTGTATTACTTCAACACAATTCTTGTTAAAACATATATGTACTTGGTAACAAGGGTATATTTGTGTTTTTTCTTTTTGTTTGATGATTGACTAAAGACTACACAGTAAACCCTAACTAGTGCCTATCCTTGGGAAAAGAGTCATAAAATGTAATCCATAGGTCACAAATAAAATAAAATACTATAGAATGCCTTGCAAACTATATGCAATCTAGATAGTGTGCCTTACAAACTATCTTATCACTTCTATATTATTAAATCAAATCCTTACAACAGTGTTTTTCTCTCTAAAATTACTTGAGAAGCTTATTTATTTCCATGAAACAAACTCACAATTAATTAGACAAGTTACCTTATAACCGGTATGTTTTAGATGCCTTACAAAAAAAACATACAAGAGCATAAAAAAAATATAAAGACACAGAAAAATATAGAGTAGGAACTGCATTGTATTTTATTGAAATGGTCTTGCTTCAGTACATTAATAAAAAAAAATCCATAGTTTAGACAAAAATTCAGAAGTTTACCTTGCAGAGATATATTCAACTTCATCATAGGAACCTACTGTAAAACTTCTAGAAGAGAGGCAAAAAAGAGTCTGAAACCCCCTAGCAGAGAAGAAGACAGGCACAGGAACCCCTAAAACTGAGAAAAGAAAGAAATAAATATGAGGGAAACCCTAGAAATCATACTTGTTTCACACTTGTCTCTCCTGCAATCTGATTTT
Source organism: Thuja plicata (assembly GCA_018584345.1). Classification (NCBI taxonomy): domain Eukaryota; kingdom Viridiplantae; phylum Streptophyta; class Pinopsida; order Cupressales; family Cupressaceae; genus Thuja; species Thuja plicata. Next base: position 618,336 of record MU225805.1, on the reverse strand, counting down.
CACTTATCCTTTTGTTCTCCAAGAAAGATCTGAACTTCACCGGTGGATTCAAAATCTGACTTTCTTGTCTTTTCAAACCCTGACTTTACCAAAGAAATCTAATCATCTCGAGCACTTGTCTCTCCTATAAAATCTGATTTCATTTTCCCTTTTAAAATTTGCAAAATCTGTCTCTATTGGTTTTCCCAAAGTCTATTTTATCCTCTCAAAATATCCTCTAAATCTGATATTATTTTGCAAAAATTTGATTTCTTCTGTGTTGAAACATCTCCCAAAATGCATATTTTAATAATTGAAATAAAATAATGTGTAACTATGCATTTGGACCTTTTGAACTTTGCACAATATTTAAATTTCTTTGAAATATTTATTTTCTACATTGTAAGCCCAGAAACCACCAGATTTTGACACTTGTCACATGCCAATTCGCTGCTTTAAACCGGTCTTCTTAACTCACCTTTAACTCCTTCTCTTTTGGAGACTTGGAGATTAAGAAGTCTCTTGATCTCTGTAACTTTTTCTTAACCTTGAGCCTGTCTGGAGACTTGGAGACTAACGTTAGTCTCTAAGTCTCTGAAGAAATTTTCTAACCATGGGTTTGTTGGGAGACTTGGAGACAATTGTATCTGAATAACAACATTGTAAGTAGCCTCTGGAAATACTCTAGAAAACTAACTGAACGATCCCTTGCAAATACGGGAACTGGAAGAACCATTCATCTCCAGCATCTGAGCAATGATTATTAATTGGATTTTCTTGAAAATATCAGGGCCAAAAGATAATAAAACTCAAAGTGGGTTATTTCACATCTAATCTACAAATTAAAGTATATAAACTTATGCAAACACTACCAGAAATGAAAACTGAAAAGACATCAGATGACTTCTTGAAGATCTATCATTTGGAGGAATGACTCATTCATCCACAATGAAAATGCATGTGAAAGTGATTCCTTGTATTCAACTTCCATTATAATATGCAACTGATCAAAATTTGGCAATTCGAGTAAACACTATAAGTGCAAATGCTAAAACAGCATAAACTTCATTCGGATCGGTCATTACAAGATTACCAAGACAAGCTCTGAGACTTCACAACTGGGTCAAGTAGTTCATTTAATTTTAATGAGAATGGTTCCATAATTCTCTCTGGAAAACAAATTTCAGACAAGAAGTTATCACTCTCTGAAAATGACAATTCTGGAAACTTCATTCTATTCAGCATTGGCAAACTGCACAAACTGTCTTCGATACTCAATTCATAAAGTCATCAAGAGGATCCTTCAGAATCTTATCCTCTGGAAATTTATTCACCTTCACACATGGAAAATTAATATTCAATTAACATACACTGAAATTGAACTGATCAACCGGTACAAATCTGCAAAGTTATCACCTTACAACATTCTAAATTTAAAACTCAATAAACATGCATAATTTGGATTTGGAATCAAGCTGGCAAAGTGGACAACTGGATTGGTAAAAATCTAAAAATGTTCAAATATGCACACTTTCATGTTTGCAATATAGGTTAAAAGACAGTTATGCAGCACATTCAACTAGATACAAATTGCAAAAGCTCAAAGTAGGCTATTCAAAAATCTGGGTATGACAGAGAAACAAGAGAGTTCTGTAGGACCAACTTTGGGGAAATTGAAAACCCATCAAACAGACTTGAAATTGCTTGGGATTTGAAACATAAGTCCTCTTATATGCATACTAAACATTCCCAAAATGGTGACACATGAAACTCAAAAGGACGCAAGTTATTCCAATGCAAACTATGCCTATTACAACAATTTGACACCTTAATCAGCAAATGCAGAATGGATAAGTGCTCAATTCAAGACATCACTAACTAACTCAAAACTTGAATTTGATGACTTGTGATGTCCTCATATGCCTAAAAAAGAGTGATGAACACCTGATATGCATGAAAAACTTTAGAATTTCATCTGGGCAAATAGGCTCAAAAAGCACTTATAAGCGGTCAAAATGCAAATATTTAACAAGGTACTCAAAAACCCCGTTGTATTTTTTAGTACCAACAGTGGATCTGACATTGGACGCATGCCCCATGTGGGAATGTAGAGAACTTTAGAATCTCATGGCAGAAGCAGACCACCCCTAAAACTTTAAATCAGATTTTCCCCTTTCTCTCTCCTCTTTTCACTGAAAATTCTTTTCTCTTCTCTTTTCAAAAAATGGGAACTTTTTATTGAAAGAAAAAACACCACACAACTGAAAGGGAAAGCGACTATACAATATGTACATTATCTACAAGAGGATCGTAGCCCCAAAATTGAGATCAGCTCTTACCTTTGTCATACACCTAGTTTTCATCTTCACAAATAATAGATAAGCTGAAATTACCATTTCCATGCATCTGATCAATCTTATAACTACTCTCCATTAGCTCAAGACAAAAAATATCATCATAGTCAACTTGGGAGATAAAATGGAAATGATACCAATTCTGAGAAGGATGTGGCATATGCATAATGCATTCATTAGTCAGCAAAAAATGAGATTCAATGCAATAATTAACAATACTTGGTGTAATGCCACATCTCTGATAATCACCTTCTGGCTGGAAAATAAAGCACTCAAAATATTCCATATTTCTTGGGTTAGCATTATTTAATCCATCCACATCAATAGTTTTCACATCAAAGTGAAAATGAGCATACTGAACCTTATGCAAATACTGAAAATATTCACCACTTGAGATATGATCTGGCTCATCCTTCAAAGGATAGGGAAAAAAAATTTGAGGAACATTATAGTTAAGCTCATCATGAACATCAGGGATCTTATATGAGTGAATTTGACCTTTTTTAAGAGGAGATAAATCAAAAGAGCAAGATTCAACATCTTCACTATCAAACAATGGTAATCTCATATCATAATCCATACTCTTTTTCTCACAAGGATTACTATCCTGCACCTTGACAGTAGCTTGTATATCCATATTAGAATCCTCTTCAATATCCTCCTATAAATTATCATCATCATTAAAATCTAAAACTTTCCAGTGGGTGGGAGGGAAAACATTAACACATTTATCATCAACATGTGAGATTTGAGTAGCTGGAGGACTATTCCTTAATGGTTCATTGGAAAATTAAAAATCTAAAAAGGATTTAAAATCTAGACAAGTATCCCAATCAGTGCTTCTCTTTATCCCTTAAATCTAAAATAACTCTGATGCTTTCATTATCTGACATGTCATACTCAATCTGATTGTGGCTTAGTGGCATAGGAGTACAAGAAAAAGCAAAAATATAAGTATCAACATTGTGACAATCTGATATGTATTCCTTATCAAAATCGATGTGTGTGAAGTGTTGAGACTTAAATCTATCTTGTACTGGAAATCTGAGATATTCATAAGACAAGAATTCTAAAATTTGTTCACTATGAAGTGAACAACTATCATCATTTATATTCATCTCCGAAACACTCACAATCAACATCGTTATAGTCATTTTCACAATCATTTTTCACACCCTTAGCAATATCATAAATATCAAATCTTATATCCATAGTGCATGAAAACTTACATTCATTTGCTGATACATACCTCTGAAAGTCAGCAGTTAAAAAATCTAAGATTTTCTCACTGCTTAGCAAGGATTGACAATCTTGTTTATCTTGATTAACTTCTTGCTTGATGCTGCGAATTTCTTTCTTATCATAAACATGGAGTGAGATCTCTCGAACCATATCATCTTGTGCAAAGAAATCACTACAGAAACTCACATCCGCATCATAGTTATCATCTTTTTGTCCACACAAAACATTTTCACTGTCTTGTTACTCACAGATTTCATTGTTAGTATCATAATCAGAAGAAATTTCAGCATAAGTGGAATTATCATCATAATCATAATAACTAGATTATATTTCACTAGACTCAGACTCATCAACATAACTAGATTCATATTCAGCATCTTGAACATTTTTCAGATTCAATACCACTAGATTCAACTTCAGATATGTATTTAGAAGAGAAATTTTCTACATTCTCTATCCATTGCATAGTATTTCAAATAATGTACACCCTCTGAGAGCTTGGCAAATTTATAGAATCAGGAAAACAATGTTCAACAAACAAATTTGCCCAAACAAACTCCTGAGGATAGAAAGGGATAGTATACTCCTCAATCTTAGTAGTAAATCTCACGTAGAAATCATATTGAGACTCACCCTCATTTCTGCTCATATTTTCTTGTAATATTTTAACAACCCTTTCTTGAAGATTTTGTCTTAACACATTTGTTTCAGCAAGAAAAAGATCAAGTTTTGGTAAAGGGTCTTCATATTAAGATATGTCATGATAATCACTATCCTCCCCCTTACCATACTGCTCAACAAAAAAATCCTCTAATGCAACCATAGATCCTATTGAACGATGAGTTAATTCCTTAAACCAGTCCCTAGCATCTTCAACTAGATATATCACAAAGAGGCCAGTGAACTTAGGCAAACAATCCCTGACTACTGTTGGAATAGGATTTGGGTATCCAGAGATACCTTCAAAATTTATAGCATTACACAAGCTAAACCAATATAGGTGTGATAGGTTAACAGTCAGGATGATTACAAACTGCCTCTCTCTTCCCTCTTAACTAGTGCTAACCACTTAATAAGGAAAAAAATGTAAAAATGATTTTCATGGAACAAAAAAAGTTATGCAATGAAAATAAAAATACCTGGAGTATGATGAAGCTGCTGCAAACTTATTTGATTTGAAGTCACCTTCAAATCACTTTCAAAACTTGGTAGAGCCACCACTTCTTTGCACAGGAAAAGATTTGAATCAGCGGAGATCTCTTCACCCCACTCTGACCTTCTTTAGATCAACAACTTACATACATATCCAATATAGGGTCTCTTAATGATTCCTCTCTTGATTGTATTCTCAGTTATAAAAGCCCAAATATTTTCTACCTCTATCACTGCAAGTCCACCTTCTTGGTAGTCTATTTTCAAACTTGCACACTGGCCCAAATCAGAGAACTCAGAGTCGCCACTCACCACATGTGAGATTGTATAGGTATTTCTTCAAGAATTTAGAATTTCAGACACTTTATAATGACAAACAGAATGGACTTGACTCTTTTACAAAATTTTGAGGAATACGTTTCCTTGTAGAACATGACTCTATGACTTTAATGGCTCCCCAGTAGAGTCACCAATTTGTTAGGGAGACTCAGATGGGAAAACTCAACTGTAATGAAATATTTAAACTTTATAACACCAGATATTTTTGAATACTTCAACAAGAATTTACAATCTCTATCCCTAGTAGAGTCGCTAATTTGTTAGGCAGCTTGGATGGGTCAACTCAATCTCTAGTTTGAAAATTTTGAATGACAATGCACCAGAGAATCTAGGATACAAAAATATTTTTTATAATCCCCAGTAGAATCACCAATTTGATAGTGATTTTTCTTGTAGAAACAAACTTGATAAAGTTATAAACTAGTTTGCAAATTGCATATTTCTATTTCATGCAACAAGAGACACTAATTGATGAGGATTGGATAATATCCTCCTTCTCCTTTGAGCTCCATAGGACTCAGGTGGGTGTTTCCTAGATAGTTTACTATGTTCAGTAAAACTTCAAATGGTGGATTAGGGTCATCACTATTATGCTATCTTATCTTTGACCACATCAATAAATTACTCTGTAAACAAATGTTAACAACTTGAAAAGAGCTTAACAAGGAAGGCTATTTTGTTGTGATAGCAAATAACAGTGGAAATAAGGACTTTTATCCTTCTTCCTTTTAGATTTTGGACTCAAGGAAGGCTAACCTTTTGATTCTCTCTTGAAGGAATCAGCAATTTGAATTGTATTACTTCAACACAATTCTTGTTAAAACATATATGTACTTGGTAACAAGGGTATATTTGAGTGTTTGCTTTTTGTTTGATGATTGAATAAAAACTACATAGTAAACCCTAACCAGTCCCTATCGTTGGATGCAGAGTTATAAAATGTAATCCACAGGTCACAAATCAAATAAAATACTATAGAATGCCTTATAGATTATATGCAATCCAGATAGAGTGCCTTAAAAACTATCTTATCACTTCTATATTATTGCATCAAATCCTTACAATAGTGTTTTTCCCTCTGTAATTACTTGAGAAAATTAGTTCTTTCCTTGAAATAAAATCACAATTAATTAGACAAGTTACCTTATAACCGGTATGTTTTAGATGCATTACAAAATAAACATACAAGAGCATAAACAAAATATAAAGAGATAGAAAAATATAGACTAGGAACTGCACTATATTTTATTGAAATGGTCTTGCTTCAATACATTAATAACAAAAAGATCCATAGTTTAGAAAAAAATCCAGAAGTCTGCCTTGCAGAGATATATTCAACTCATCATTGGAACCTGCTGTAAAACTTCTGGAAGACAGGCAGAACAGAGTCTGAAACCCCCTAGCAAAGCAGAAGACAGGGACATGAACCCCTAAAACTGAGAAAAGAAAGAAATAAATAGAAGAAGGGAAACCCTAGAAATGATTCTTTTTTCACACGTGTCTCTCCTGCAATTTGATTTTCACTTATCCTTCTGTTCTCCAAGAAAAATCTAAACTTCACCGATGGTTCCAAAATCTAACTTTCTTGTCTTTTCATAACCTGACTTTACCAAAGAAATCTGATCATCTCGAGCACTTGTCTCTCCTATAAAATCTGATTTCATTTGCCCTTTTAAAATCTTCAAAATTTGTCTGTATTTGTCTGCCCAAAGTCTATTTTATCCTCTCAAAATATTCTCTAAATATGATATTATTCTGCAAAAATCTGATTTCTTCTGCGTTGAAACATCTCCCGGAATGCATATTTTAATAATTGAAATAAAATACTATGTAACTATACATTTTAACCTTTTGAACTTTGCGCAGTATTTAAATTTCTTTGAAATATTTATTTTCTGCATTATAATCCCTAAAACCAATAGATTTTGACACTTGTCACATGTTGATTCACTACTTTAAACTAGTCTTCTTAACTCACCTTTAACTCCTGCTCATTTGGAGACTTGGAGACTATGCAGTCTATAGATCTCTGTAAATTTTTCTTAACCTTGCGCCTATCTGGAGACTTGGAGACTAACGTTAGTCTCTAAGTCTTTGAATAAATTTGCTAACCATGGGTTTGTTGGGAGACTTGGAAACTTTTGTATATGAATAATAACATAATAAGTAGCCTCTGGAAATACTTTGGAAAACAGACTGAATGACCCCCTACAAATATGGGAACTGGAAGACCCAATCATCTCCAGCATCTGAGAAATTGTTATTAACTGGATTTTCTTGAAAATATCAAGGACAAAAGATAATAAAACTCAAAGTGCGCTAGTTCACATCTAATCTGCAAATTAAAGTATTTAAATTTATGCAAACATTGCCAGAAATGCAAACTGAAAAGACATCATATCACTTCATGAAGATATGTCACTTGGTGGAATGAATCATTCATCCATAATGAAAATTTATGCAAAAGGGATTCTGCAAATTCAAATTCTATTACAAGATGTAACTGATCAAAATTTGGCAATTTCAGCAAACAGTGTAAGTGCAAATGCTGAAACAACTTAAACTTCATTCGGATCCGTCATTACAAGATTACCAAGACAAGCTCTGAGACTTCATAAGTGGGTCAAGTAGTTCATTTAATTGTAATGAGAATGGTTCCACAATTGGATCTTGAAAACAAATTTCAGACAAGAATTTATCACTCTCTGAAAATGACCATTCTGCAAACTTCATTTTGTTCAGCATTAGCGAATTGCACAAACTGTCTTCGATACTCAATTCATAAAGTCATCAAGAGGATCCTTCAGAATCTGAACCTCTGGAAATTTATTCACCTTCATACATGGAACATGAATATTCAATTAATGTTCATTGAAAGTAAACTGATCAACTGGTACAAATCTGCAAAGTTAGCACCTTACAACTTTCTGAATTTAAAACTCAGTAAATCTGCAGAATTTGGATTTGGAATCAAGCTGGCAAAGTGGACAACTGGATTGGTATGAAACTGAAAATCTTCAAATATGTACACTTTCATGTTTGAAATATAGGGGAAAACATATTTATGCAGGATATTCAACCAGATACAAATTGCAAAAGCTCAAAGTAGGCTATTCAGAAATCTGGGTATGACAGAGAAACATTATAGTTCTGCAGGACAAACTTTGGGGAAACTGAAAACCCATCAAACAAACTCAAAATGGCTTGGGATTTGAAACATAAGCCCTTTTATATGCATGCTAAACATTCCCAAAATGGTAACCCATGAAACTCAAAAGGACGCAAGTTATTCCAATGCAAACTATGCATGTTACAACAATTTGACACCTTAATCAATAAATACAGTATGGATACGTGATCAAATCAAAATATCACTAACTGACTCAAAACTTGAATTTGATGACTTGAGATGTCCACATATACCTAAAAAAGAGTGATGAACACCTGATATGCATGAAAAAATTTAGAATTCCATCTGGAAAAATAGGCTCAAAAAGCAATCATAAGGGGTCAAAATGCAAATATTTAAAAAGGTACTCAAAAACCCTGTTGTATTTTAAAATACCAACAGGTTGTTACATGCATTAGAAACTCAGGAGGCACATATAATAAATAAAATTTGATCACAAAGATTCTCATATATTTGACACCTGTGTACATGAATAAAGTGGAAGTGATAGAATAGATCATACCTTTGACAATGAACTTCAACAAAGAGATGTTGATTGCTAAGTTGACCACCTTTGAGGTTGCAAAGCTGGAGGATACATTACCTAAGGTGGAATCTGCATTCAAGGTGACTGTGCACAATGATAAAAAGAATTTATCAATTCTTGCAAGAACCAACATAGGTAACAAGTATGAAGAGCTTGGTGAATATGCTAATGACTGGGAAAAAAAAAGAGGAAGAGGAAAGGAAACTAGATGAACTTGTGGCCTTGGTTGCAAGAAGAGAAAATAGAGGTAAGGGTCAATTTGAAGGAAAGTTACTCCTAAAGTATTTTTCATAAAATAAGATTGGTCATTTTGTATCTATATGTCATACAAGGGTACGTAAGTATAAATCTAAGTTTCATAGACATAAGTATTTGAAGGATGGGGTCTGTGACTATGCTAGTGAAGGTGTGTTTGATGATGATTTTGAGGATTATGATGAAATTAGATTTATTGATATTAAAGATGATGAGCCTTTTCTTGAAGAAAGAGCCTTAGTTTCAGATGTTGAAAGGAAATCAGAGTGAATCATAAATTATGGTTGTTCACATCATATGATTGGTGATAAAATTAAGTTTTTTCAGCTAACTAAATATGATGGTGGTGTAGTCAGATTCGGTGATAACACTCCTAAATTGATCATTGGAGTAGGTTTGATTTCTGTTCATGGTAAAATTAATACTGATGATGCATTTCTTGTTGATGGAATTAAGCACACCTTGTTGAGTTTTGGAAATCTTATAGACAAGGGCTACCATTTGAAGTTCAATGATGGGAAATGTACTATCAGAAGTCAAACATGAGATTTGATTGCATCAGGTACAAAGACAAGCGGTAATCTATTTGAATTGATTACTAAAAAGGCTACTTTCTTTTTTGTGAAGATAGATGACATTTAGTTATGGCATAAAAGGTTATTTATACTTTCTATTATTATATGGATTGCATTATTTATGCTTTTTGGAATGATATGGGTTGCATTTTCTAGAGAGAAGTTTGAAGCCTTTGACAAGTTCAAGATTTACAAAGAAACAATTGAGAATGAATCAGGTTTGAAGATAAAATGTTTGACGTTCAAAAGATGTGGAAAGTTTATATCAGATTTGTTCAATTCTTACTGCGAAGAACATGGGATAGTAGAGAGAATAATTATAACCATATGGGATGCTTCCAGGATAATAATGCTTGAAGGTAATGTATTGCATTGGAGAAAAAGCAGTGAATATTGTTGTCTACAAAGTTCAGATAAAAAAAGGTTGCACAAATAGTAGTTAGTATTTGAGAGCTAGTCCAGTTGGAATTGTTGTGAGGTTCCTAGAAGATCCTAAAAGAATCATCTTTCTACCATTAAGAGGATATTCAGATATTTGAGAGGAGCACTAGAATATGATTTATGGTATAAAAAATCTGATAATTTTACTTTGCATGTTTATACTAATGTCAATTGGGCAAGAAGTGTTGATGATAGAAAGAGCACAACTGGTTGTGTATTTATCCTTTCAAAGAGGTTGGTTTCATGCTTAAGTAAGAAGCAAGATTTTATAGCTCAATCTGCTGCTGAATAAGAGTATTCTTTTTCTGCTATAAATTGTACACAGATTGTTTGGATGAAGCAGATACTAAAGGACTTTGGGATAACCTTTGAAGAGCCAGTGGTTATACATTATGATAATAAAATCATAGTGAATATGTCAAAGAATCTTGTTATGAATTCAAAGACCAAACACATTTCCATTATAAAATATGACTTCTTGAGAGACAAGGTTGTAGAAAAAGAAGTCATATTAGAGTGCAGTAGTACAAAGGAGAAAATAGCAGATATATTCACAAAACATAATTTGTAAAAACATGCCTTTGAGTATCTTAGAGGTATGCTTGGGGTGATAACCCCTCCTTATGAGAACTAAATGATATAGAAATGCATCAATCTAATAGCTATCAGAGCTATATCATTCCATGGACTTGATGTTTGAATCCACTCCTCAGTGGGAGTGATTGCAAGAACACAAAAAAACATATTTGGGTGATCAAGCACCTGGTTGTTGCACGCATGAATATTTGAAAAATTTACACCTTGCAGAGGTGGGATGGAAAAAGAATGATAAGAGCTATGGCACCCTTTTCCTTTGATGTCAAAGGGGGAGAGATACAAGTGAAAAATACCTACTATTTTAGGGGGAGCATTGAAGATTATGTTGAGAAGATTCTATTAAGAAGGCTACTTTTGGGTTGATGGATTTTCACTTATGTTTCCATCAATGAAAAAGGGGGATAATGTTAAAATTGTTTCTGTTAGAGGTGTTGGCATTCATGTTTTATCATTGATGTCAACATATTTTTTAGTTGAATACTTTATAAGTCTCAGACAGACTGGTTATTATTGGTACATGCAAGACTGACAGACATGTATGTATACTGTATGGACTTTCAGAGCATGCAAGCACATATGTGTATAAGGGGATGAGAAAATATCTTGTATCTAAGTTCGCTTGTCTTTATATTATTGTTTTCACAAGTTATAGTTGTTTTGGTAAAGATTGGTTACAAAGAAGTGACAAAGGATTATGACCGAGTTGGTCTCTAAGTTTTTGGGATAACTTGGATGTGAGAATGTGTTATGATATGTGAGTTTAAGGAATGGTAGAATACATGTTCAAGAATTTTATTTGTGATTCTGGGGTCACTAGTTTCTTGGTGACATCAATTGTGGTCTGTGATCTTGAAAAGACCTATTTGTAGCTGACTATAGTGATGTAACATGTTTAGAGAATGCGAGCATGGATTATTGATCTTGGAGTGTAATTGATGATTTATATTTGATGTGGATGTAGGAGCATTCTAGGGTAGTTGGCAATCCTTTATCCCCAAAAATATGTTTGGGTTTGATTTAGGTTTTAGTAGTAAACTCGGTTGAAGACTTAGTGGTGCTCGGTTCTATACTACTTAGTAATGTCTGGACTTAGTGTTTGGTGTTCAATGGTATTCTTCTTGGAGTTACACTACTTAGTGGTAGCTATTCAGTGTGTTCATCTCAGTGGTGTCTTTCTTGGTAGCTTATCACTCGGTGTTGTTTGTTTAAAGGAGTTGGCTCAGTGACTTCACTGACTGGTTGCTATTGCTTCGATGTTGTATTACCGAGAGGTCTGGGTCTCAGTGTTCTTGTTCACCGATATGTGTTTGTGGAATAAGAAGGCATTTGAGATTGCACCCATGATTTGAGGGGGTCATTAGGTTGTGTTGAGTTCTGAGGTGTGTACTGGATTTGATGCATTATATCTTATGTTGACCTAAATATGAGTTGGTGTTCACTTCTATGTATTTGGTGGTTATTTGAGGCTGACTAGTGCATTTAATATTTGTTCATCATGGATTGTAATGGCCAACTAGGTCATTTAATAAATATTTACAAGCTGACTTGTGGATGAGTTGTATAAAAGATATTCTAGGTTGATGTTTTAGGGGATAGTAAGTTGATAAGATGGAAAAATTTTAACGTGTTGCAGATAGTTGTAAGTGGGTAGAAAAAACTTGTAAGATTTCTTGGTGGCTTGCGAGCACAAGTTCAGATATGATTTCTTTCACTTAGTTGTAGGGTAGAATGGTGAAGATGGATCTTGTGAGATCTTGTTGATGTTTTGTTGTTTTGGCCCTAACCAGGAAGGCCTCACAGCCTGACATGTTGCATGTAATGGTAATTCTAAGATGATATAAAGTTGATATTGATATATCTTGTTTTGTTATTATGGTTTCCGTTGTGAGTGGTGGTTGGCTGCAAGTTTGGATAGTCCATTCTTGGATCCTCTGAGCTTGACTACATCAGATGTTTACTAGTTTAAGGTACCGTGTGTATATTATCAAGGGTCTATGTAATTATTTATACATTGGGGAATTCCTAACTAGCCAACCTAATTGCTTATTATAACTTGTATAAAGGAGATTTGTTTCTTGGCGAGGTTGTGTGGAAGTATGATGAGGAAGTTGCAAGCTTGTAAATGTGAAGTGTGCTGGATGTAGAAAATAGATAGTGATTGTGATGAACTTCACTAGAACTATTTAGGAAAAGCAAGTTGCTATCAGTTATTTCATTGGTTATAGTATACTTCTATATCTGTACTTTGGATAGTGAGTCCAGAAGGTGGATTTAACCTTTACATTTGGGTAGTGAGCCTAGGAAGTGAGCCTCTTATTTCTCTTGACTCGTAATAGGGTCCATCCTTTAACATGGACTATGTACTATATGTAATAATCATCTCCTAACAGGGATACAATATTTTAAGTGCATTATTTCTAGGTGCTAATTCCCACAAAGGTTTTTCTCTTAACAAGGTTTTCCTGGACAATAATTTCTTGTGTTATGATGTGTTTATATTTGCATTGAGTAATTGGTTTATAAGTTTAAATTTTAATAATTTGGCACACAACTGATTCAACCCCCCCTCCAAGTTGTGTTGGTGGGCTATTATTTCTAATAGAATTGGCCTTTTTGACCCTTAGCCTAGGAGGGAGTTTTTTTTATCTTCTTTGTTTGGTTGCACCAAATCAGTTATAGTTTTGAGACATCCATAGCTTTATTTTATTTATAGGCCAACCTATGGCAAATTCAGTCTCCATATGCTAGAAAACTATATTTTTCTGGTGAGTGGGTATATTTGATAATGGAAAATTTAGATGGTCTTTGAACCATTGAAGGCATGCTTCCTTCAACCTATTCGCAAACATTTTTCCAGCTTGTGGCATTCACACTTCCCCAAAAACCACATTGTATTTTATCTTGGTATTGTAGCTACCAATGCAAGATGAAATGCATGATGTTTTGGAAGAAGTTTGTGTCCCAGAAGTTCTTGGGATATTGGAAGTCTCTATTTCTTGTTCTAAATTCTTAGATTTAACTGTTATTGAATTCCTCTTGGATCTTACACTTTATCCTGGAGTGGTCGGGGAATCAGTTGATTCCCTTTGACACGCTTTATTTGGTTGCAATGTTTAAGGGTCTTTACTAGATCTTTTTCTATGTATATTGAAAGCATTGTCAAATCTACAACATCCAGTTTGTTCACTACCTAGGTAAGTGCATGTATGCAGTAAAATAGATGTTAAGGGAACACAATAAACTAGTTATAGCACTCAAACAACTAAAGTAATGCAACAAATAGATTAGACAAAGAAAGCATAAAAAGAGAGTGCAAACCACCCAAAAGACTTCTTGATATTTTGATTTGTGCAAAGGTTTAGATCTATTCTCATTAACTTGCTTCAAGATCAATACATGAGTGAGACTTTTTTCATTATGAGGTTATGCTTGGTAGTTTTAGCTCTCAAACATGACGACAATGCATAAAAGGTGGATGAAAATGAAGGAGTGCAGGGCTAAATTTATAGGCCAAGGAGAGATGGAATGGATGGTGAAGATTCAAACATGAGGAAGGGTGGAGATGTATTTGAGAGAGAGCACATGGATTGTGATTTCTCAAATGTCTCTCATTGTGACAAGTGTCACAAGGAGAGAGGCTTGGAAGAATAGCGGAATGATACCATTTTACGGGATGTGAGAGGGAAAAAGAATGTAAGAGGTGGATGAAGTGTGTAAGATAAATGTAAAATCATTTAAGAAAGAGTTTAATACATGTGGTTAGAGATTGCAAAAGATGTGACTTGTGCTAACTTAGATGTTGGCTTAGGATTTCTTAATCCTTGGATTATGGTTGTGCAAATATTCAGGGAGTGATTAGGCTTTGATTAAGGATGATTAGTAGGCAAGTGGGAGGATTATGAGGATGTGATGGGATGAGTGAGAATGAGTAGATGGGACAATTAGTTAATCAAGGTTAATTAACTAATTAAGAGAGGTTTGTATGTGTGAATGAGTTGGGGTGTTTTAGGATGATGGATCAAGTGGTTAGGATAGATTAGGTTGGGGGTTAAAGATAGGAGCCATGTACTAGTGAAGTCAATGGGACTTTTGTCTATTGGTGAAGTTGTTTGGTTCTTAATGAGCCCACCAAGGATCAAGTATTTCTAAGTGCAAAAGGCTCAAACATGGTAAGGGTTCCCTAGAAAAATTTTAGCAGAATAAAGAATCTTAACCAAAGAAATTATGAATCTCCAACAATTTTTTTTTTAATGAAACTCTATCTTAATTTACTTCACACTCCCTTGTAAAAAATCTATTGTAGTCACTAATTATTAATCTCCTATCTTATAAAGATTATTTAACTACTGAAAATAAATTCATAGTTTATATCAAAAAATAACACAACTGCGACTTTGCCAATAAAAATCCAGAAAGAAATATGCAACATAGTAACACAATATTTTTGGACAAGCTGTCCCGAGAAAAACCCCGAAGGGAAAACCAATACTACAGATGATAAATATATACTAATCTTTAGCAAATTTAGAGATACAGAATTCTTTTCCTCTCGCTGGTAGAACTCAAAAAATCTCCTAACTCCTTCTACTGATATTCCTCCACTACTATCCCCAACTCTATCACTGTGCCCTTGCTAACACTGCAAGACAACTTTCTATCACTGCAAACTAATTTGCTAACACTGCAATTGCTCTTCACTTTTTGATGTGATGTCTCTCCAAATTCCCCTAGACCCCCTTTTATACTACCCTCATTGGTAAACCAATGGCTGAGATCAATTCTCAATCAATAGATGCGATAAATTACAACCCAACAACCAATCAAAAAATTATTTGCAAGTTTTCACCTAGGGGAATCAAAAAAATAATTAATAATTAATTAATTATTGTTAGAAAGTGGTGGGATAGTTGTCCAAGATAAAAAAACATCACTCCCTCTTAGCAAGGAAGGTTCTCTACAAGACACCCAACTTATCTTTGAAGAAGATGAATTTTTCCATCCCTAATGCCTTTGTCAGAATGTATTCTACCTGCTCCTCTGTAGGTATGTACTATAGCTGAACAATCCCCCATTGTACACAATCTCTGATGAAGTGATACATGATATCTATTTGTTTAGACTCATCATGAAATACTAGATTCTCAAACAACTTGATGCAACTCTGATTGTCACAATGTATCATGGTAGTCTCAACTCTCTCATGAAAAAACAAGGCCACTAGAAAATTTTGAAGCCATATAGCTTTACACATTTCTGTGCTAGCTGCTATGTATTATGCTTCTATAGAACTCAAAGCCATGGACTTCTTATTCCTGTTGAACTAAGAGAAAACTCCTGATCCCAAACTAAAACAACACCCTGAAGTGCTTCTCTTGTCCATTATACTACATTCCCAATCTGCATCAGTATAGCCTATCAACTTGATACCTTCACCTCAAACATTTCTGATCTTTTACAAATCTCTCTTCAATCTGCACATGTGGGTCTCTTTGTTGTGTGATACAAAGCCTTTTGTTTTCTCCATGTATACCTCCTCCTTCAACTCATCTTTAAGAAATGTTGTCTTGACATCCATTTGATGGATCTTCCATCTTATCTATGCTGCAAATGAGATTATAGCTCGAATAGAAGTATACCTGGCCACATGAACAAATGTCTCATCATATTCTATTCTCTCTTTCTGAGAGAACCCATTTGCCACAAACCTTGCCTTATATTTCTCAATGGTACCATCTACACCGTGCTTTATCTTATAGATCTAGCATGATCCAACCACTGCCCTATCTATTGGTCTAGTCACTACCTCCCACACATCATTTTGCATTATTGAGGTATATTCCTCAACCATCACATCTCACCAAACCTAATGTTGTGCAAATTCTAGATAATTGGAAGGCTCACTATCTACTAACTGACTGACTAAAGCAACATAGTCATTAAACTTGGCTGGTTGTTTCCTTGATCTTGTACTCCTCCTAGGAGTTCCCACAAAATCCTGAGTATCCCTTTGTTGAACCTCATAGTTCCAATTGCCAACTGTAGAGGAAGAATGATGCAAAGCATCTACCAAACCCATTCAATAAACAAGAAACATCATTCACATTCCTGTAACTGTCATTTTAATAATAGTTTTAAAAACCCTTACTCTGTCATGAATAACTTTTGAAACCGACTATATTTTTGAAATCGCTTCGATCAGAAGCTGCGTAATTAAGTTTTGTAAAACATATTTCAAACTCAAGGGAATCCAACGGTGCAAATGAATGTTATGGTCTCTGCACCGAGACCTATTTTTCTGCAACAAGAAATCTAGCAAACCCAAAACAAAAATGATATAATAACCAACCAATACAGAAATTTAGATAATGAAAATGACTCAGAGAAAGATAGAAAATGTCATTAATCGACTCCAATACATAAGAAATTTCATTTGAATTTATTTGAATACACAATATCAGTGGCTCTCTGGCTGAAAGCTAGAGAGCCCGATTCCTTTCACAATTCTATTCTTTATTTACCGGAACTTCTTCCTCTGTCAACTATATCTCATTCGATTACATTCTGGCCCATTTTAATAAGTATTTTGGGCAGTTACAAATGACTCTTCATCTTCTTGATCAGTTACAAAATGGCCTTTCAGTTTCTTTCCTACACTTGGCACATCATTGCAGAATTAATAATTTTGCATTTCATATTTACATGACATATTTTTTGTTCGAACATATGTAAATAACCTTAGGAATGAAATTAAATATTTTCAAACTTCCTGCCGTAGAATGAAGCCTTCAAACTTCCTATAGCAGAGGTGCTCCTGCACCATGCTTCTAACATTTAAAGAATTCCATTTCTCATGGAATGTACTATTGGTAACCTGCAAACAATAGTATGCCTCTTTACTTCATCTTTCTTTGATGACTCCCATCAATGGAGTTTATGCTGGTCACCTTCAATGGTGCTTCTGCCACTGCACAGTCCACTCATCCATGCTGCAACACAACTTCTATCCCTCACTTGGGAGTCCCTTCATGCCTCTCTCCCTAAGACTTTTGGTGACACACAAGACCATCTCCCTTGGCCTTTGGTAGACCTTCCTGTCCACCCACTGCAGCTGAATGAACCAGCACCAATCTGCAACAATAAACTGTGTAACAAAAATCTAAAATAAACCCAATATAGGGCTAGGTCCTAGTGTGAATCCTCACACTCTCAAGAGCTTCTAGCTCTGATACCACTTGATGCAGAGAATCTACCAAACCCATTCAATAAACAAGAAACATCATTCACATTCCCGTAACTATCATTTTAATAACAGTTTTAAAGACCCTTACTCTGTCAAGCATAACTTTTGAAACCGACTATATTTTTGAAATTGCTTCAATCAGAAGTTGCGTAATTAAGTTTTATAAAACATATTTCAAACTCAAGGGAATCCAATGGTGCAAATGAATGTTATGGTCTCTGCACCGAGACCTATTTTTCTACAACAAGAAACCAAGCAAACCCAAAACAAGAAAGATATAATAACCAACCAATACAGAAATTTAGATAATGAAAATGACTCAGAGAAAGATAGAAAATGTCATTAATTGACTCCAATACATAAGACATTTCATTTGAATTCATTTGAATACACAATATCAGTGGCTCTCTAGCTAAAAGCCAGAGAGCCCGATTCCTTTCACAATTCTATTCTTTATTTACCGGAACTTCTTCCTCTGTCAACTATATCTCATTCGATTACATTCTGGCCCATTTTAATAAGTATTTTGGGCAGTTACAAATGATTCTTCATCTTCTTGATCGGTTACAAAATGTCCTTTCAG
Organism: Thuja plicata; assembly: GCA_018584345.1. Lineage (NCBI taxonomy): Eukaryota > Viridiplantae > Streptophyta > Pinopsida > Cupressales > Cupressaceae > Thuja > Thuja plicata. The sequence continues at coordinate 599,863 of MU225805.1, read as the reverse complement.
TTTCTTTCCTACACTTGGCACATCGTTGCAAAATTAATAATTTTGCATTTTATATTTACATGACATATTTTTTGTTCGAACATATGTAAATAACCTTAGGAATGAAATTAAATATTTTCAAACTTCCTGCAGTAGAATGAAGCTTTCAAACTTCCTACAGTAGAGCTGCTCCTGCACCAAAGAAATATTAACCTCCATATCTTATTGATATATTTCCTACCACACTAGTTGCTCCATACTCTGTGAACTCTCGACACCTAAGCCTACACTTGTACTAGTAACTATACTTGAGCTTTGTTTCCCTTGACTCAGTTGAGCTACCCTTGGATCTTCTGTTGGCTTCTTACTCTAATTTTCTACTGGAAAATCTCTAGACCTTCTGAAAGCATTATTCTCCATGAAATTAACATCACGTCTGACTATAATCCTCTTGGTCTCTAGAATAAATATTTGATATGCCTTTGAGGTTTCACTGTACCCAAAATAGTACCCCCTCTCTATAGTCTGATCTAACTTGGTACGTGTATCACCTAGAATATGAAAATATGCCAAGCTTCCAAATATCTTGAAGTGACTGACATTTGGCTTCTTCCCTGTGAAAGCTTCCTCTAGTGTCATCTTCCCCAGTACCTTATGTGGAACCCTGTTTTGTATTTACACTATTGTACTACATGTCTCTGCCCATAAGTAGCGGGGCATAACCAGGTCATGTAGCATAGCCCTTGCTACCTCTGATATGGACTGGTTCTTTCTCTTTGCAACTTCATTTTGCTACAGATTGTAAGGAATAATCCACTCTCTCTTCATTGCTTCCCTAGTATAGAACTCCTAGAATTCATTTCCTTTGTACTCGCCTCCCAATATATGACTAGCGAACCTTTATCTTCCTTCCTATTGAGTTCTCGACAAGATCCTTGAACTCTTGGAAGAAACTGAAAACCTCACCCTTTGTCTTCAAGAAGTATATCCAGTTCTTCCTGGAGAAATCATCAATAAAAGTAACATAGTACTCATATCCTCTAAGATACTTCATCGACATTGGTCCACCTACATCTAAATGTACTAGATCTAGAACACCCTTAGATCTAGTGTCACTCCTTGGAAAAGATACTTTCATAAACTTCCCCAACACACATCCCTTATACACATCATCATTCTCTCTGCTCACCTCAGGAACATCATTCACTATCTCACGAAGCAATCTAAGTCCTCCATGATGTATATGGCCCATATTTCTATGCCATATCTCTCCAAGATCTCTAGGATTGCTACTTCTCACAAGTGACTTAGGAGTATCAAACTGCAATCTATAAAGGCGAGTGTTCCTAACTCCAATAGATACTAGTGATTTCATACCTAAGCCATTATACCCTTTATCTTGAAGGACAAATAAAGAAACCAAATTCATACCTAAGCCTGGCATATGCAACACATCATGAATGGGAATCACCTTCCCATTCTCCCTCTGAAATTGAACAGTCCCTTTCCCAACTGAGTTGAGCTTGGACAAGTTTCCCATAGAAATCTAGATACTACTGTCCTCCTTGTAACTATATAAGTACTCTCTAACTCATGTAATATTAAATGACACCCCACTATCTATGTACCAAAAACTCTGTGAGGTTGAGCTAATCATGCAGGCTATGAGTGCGAACTCATCCTCCAATCTACTAGAGAGCTCATTTGCACTTGCTGAAGCTGCCACCTGCTTCTTACCCTTCCTTTACAGGCAATGACTGAAATAGTGGCCAAACTCATGAAAACAAAATAACTTGACCTTAGATAGGTCCTTCTTCTGCTTCTTACTTTGTGAATTTGATCCTTTGCTAGACCCCTTCTTTGCTTTCCCCTTACCCGCTAGGGCAACATTTTCCTGTTCCACCTTACTTTTCTGACTCTTTTTGTTGGCTCCATTGACAAGACTTATTCTAAACTCCTCCTGAGTGAAATCACTTCATAGTCGATCCCAACTCAGTAAGGTGTCTCATCCACTAACAACTTGAACAAATACATCCCACTACTTAGTAAACCCATTTAGAGTTATCCTGACTAGCTCATCATCACTTGGACCATCTCCAATAGTCGCTAACTCATCCTTGACAAGTATAAGTTTGGTAAGGTAACTAGTGACGTATTCACCCTTGTTCATCCAAGTATTCTTCAACTTTTCTCTAAGAATCATCTTCCAGTTGGTGGTAGCATTCTGGTACAAATTCAGAATGGCATCCCACATCTTCTTCATTGTATCTAACTCTGTGATATGTTGAACAATATGGTCCTTAACACCATCAAGGATTATCCTCCTCACCTTGGCATCATCCTTCTTGTATGATGAAAGTCGTATTGGATTTCTAGGTACACCTATAGTATTGGTAACGTATTCCTTGATACCATTCTCTTCTAGTAATAAAGAAATTGTGGCTTTCCAGACACCACAATTTGAGGCACTATCTAATCTGTCCTGATCTCTCAAATCTATTGAGGCCATCTCAAATAAATAAAATAAACAATAACTCGAAAGAGGTCAAAATCAAATTACTTTCCTTTTCCTAGGTTAAATATTTTCTACCCTCAACACTACTCTGATACCATGTGAAAAATCTATTGCAGTCACTGATTATTAGTCTCCTATCTTATGAAGATTATTTAACTACTCAAAATAAATTCACAACTTATATAAAAAAAATAACACAACTCCAACTTCACCAATAAATATACGGAAAGAAATATGCAACAAAATAACATAATATTTTTGGACAAATCATCCCTGGAAAAGCCCCAAAGTGAAAACTAGTACTGTAAATGAGAAATATATATTAATCTTCAGAAAATTAAGAGATACAAAATTTCTTGCCTCTCACTGGCAGAATTCAAACAATCTCTTAACTCCTCATGCTGATATTCCTCCACTACTATCCCCAACGCTATCACGGTGCCCTTGCTAACACTACAAGATTGTTTGCTATCACTCCAAACTCATTTTCTAACACTACAAATGCTCTTCACTTTTTGATGTGATGTCTCTTGAAATTCCCCTAGAACCTCTTTTATACTACCCTCCTTGGTAAACCAATGATCAAGATCAATTCTAAATCAATGACTGAGATAAATTACAACCCAACAACCAATCAAAAAATTAATTTCAAGTTGCCACCTAGGGGAATCAAACAAATAAGTAATAATTAATTAATTGTTGTTAGCAAGTCGTGGGACAATTGTCCAAGCTAACAAACTAACATCCCTAAGTAGACCAAAAATTTTCCGACTCCAAATTCCAAGACTTGCCAATACATTGTCCTATTATGCCCTACATTTGTAACCTTTTCTAAGCCTTACCTTTATTTATTCTGTTTGAGTTGAAGTCAGAATCACATGCACTATTATACAACACATGGAATGACTAAAGCGCGGTGAATTTGGATGATTTAATCATCTAACATCCAAGAGAATGTGGTGCAATGATTAAAGTTGAATGTGAAACAATATGGAACGATTCATTTAATGTGTCCCAATCTAGTTTAAATGAAGAGAATCTGGTTTTATATATAATAATAAAAAGAATTGTTAGTTTGATTTTGATGTATTCTAACAAGAATAATTTGTCTGTGATAGGGTTTATTTTGTAATTGACAAAAATAAGAGAAATGTATCATGTTATACTTTGTCTCTTTACAAAGACAAATAATTAAATAAATGAAATAATATTTAATTATAAAAAATTAAATATATTAATTTTAAAATAATCTACTATATAAAAGTTATATTATATTATATTTTTATTTTAATAATTTACTAAGCAGTAAAATAACTGTAATACTTCGATATAAAAAAAGTCTATGCAATTACTGAAAAAGGTCAATGGAACAACAATGCTTCAGCTCATTAATTATAATGGCAAAACAGAGACTATAGTAATATTATTAAAGAGATGAAAATAGAAAAATGGGAATCTATTCAAATACTTGGCCCCAATTTCTAGTGGGGAATTTGAATAGATACTTGGTGCCAATTTCTAATGGGGATTTTAAATAGCTTCTTTTTTTCCCTTTGTCATCTTCTTTGTCTTCTAGAATTCGTTGTCCTATAGAAGACAAAGATTGGTCACAAACTTATGTATAACTTTAAAGATGAATGTGGAGAGATTGAAAATCTTAGCTACAAGGTGCTTGAGTTTTCTAATGCCACCTTGTCACATTGAGCATAGTTTTCAAGTATGTATGAGAAGAATGGTTGATATGGCTAGTGTAAATGAATATAAAATCTAGAGGGGCAACATTCATATTGTCAAAGTCCTCTGAAATGTCTTCAATTTTCTATTGTTCCTAATCTATTTTAGTCTTTTTCTTAGTTTCCATCACATCCATCGCCTCCACATCATTGGTTTCAATGTTAGGATAATTACCTAGCCTCTTAGAACTCCTTAGCTTGGCACATACCACATAAACATCATCATCCTCCTTATATTCAAGGTTTTTATCCAAAGCCATATCTGGTGCAGAGCACCTCCCATTTTAGTGTGGTTTGTGTGTTTTAGGGTTTATTTAGGTGTTTTGTGTGGGATGAAATAAGATCCACTAGGTTGGATCAAAAGTTTCTCATCTCCATGTTTGTAAGAGCCAAAAGTGCTCACTAGGTGATTTTGTGGTCATTTTGACCTAGGAAGGTAAAATGTGATGTTTTTGTGTAACTTAGGTTTAGAATGTCTTTTAGGACCCTAAGTAACCTAAATAAGGTCATGGAAGTCAAAAACATGCATCGAGTTGACTAAAATAGTCAAATAGCAAAAGTTGCTCAAAAGTTGCTAGCAACTTTCAAAAGTTGCTCGAGCAACTTTTGCAACTTTTTGCAAGAAGTTGAAAATGGAGGTTGGAGCCATTGTAACTAACCATGCTCGGGTATTTGAGCATGGATATTTGATTTTCCAAGGGTTAATGAAGTTTTGGATTGCATAGCATATTTGTGTACTTTCTGTATGGATGTTAGACTGTGTTTCTTGGTAAACTATATTATTTCTTGCTTTCTGTACAACTGTGTACGGATTGAATTGGGTGATCGGACCCCATGATAGTGTAGTGGTTTGAATTATCTCTCTTATGCATTTATTATTTTTATTTCAAGTTGTCTCAGTGTAAATTTGTAATAATATTTAAGCCACTGGTCTATGAGCTCCATTTACAGAGTTGCAGTGGTAAATATGGCTCTAACCTAAGCATCCACCGGTGGAAATGGCTGAAACCATGGGGGTGAAGGGTTAGGGTCTTTACATATAGTTTTTCCTTTCCTCTTTTCTTTGGAAAAATGATTCCTAGATAGGGAATGAAGCCCTATGGCTGACTGTTATGAACATGTGATCCTAGATAGGGTAAAGATCAAATTGCATATAGCACTCATGATCTTGGATGGTGAACTTAGTGGCATGTGTAGAATCCCTAAAGTGTTCCGATGAAGGATCAAATGGTGAGAAGTGATGATAGGAAGTTTGAAGTCCAATTTGGAGACATTTTGTGGTGACTGGCCCAGACACCTAAACAATAGGCTAAAAGCTAGGGCCTGGTGATAACTAGGGTTGTGGGTGCATTCAGAAGCTAGGATTTTGGATTCTATTAGTGTTCGTGGATACCTTGAAGATTTTCATGTTCTTCGCTGAGGTTGTTTGGAATATTTGGGAGCTTTAGACCCAAAACAGTGAAATTTGACCTACTAGGTAATACGGTTGTTAGGCCTACTAGTGTATTTAGCAACAATTGGACTATTGAAGTGTCTAGAAGAGTTGGAATTGATTCCAATGGGTTTTTAATGGAACTAGAACATAAAAAAGAGTCCATGAGGTGTGTGGGAAGATCCTAAGAAAGGGTTTGGGATTCTAGTGGAAAGATCTAGTGAAGAAACCTAGGAAATTGAACAACTAGTTGGACTAGTTGATCCTAGAGGGATCTTATGTCTTCCACAAATCAACTACACCTAGGAGGCAAGTTGATAGAGAGGATCTAGGAGATCCACATTGGAGAATTTCACATAGGAGGAGTAACCAATGGATGGTTAGAAGATATTAGAAGCAATTTGGGAAAGAAATCACTAGAACCCTAAACCCTCTACATCAAAGTGTTATCAGAGCCTAAATTTCATTAAGTTTGGTGTTGTATGTGGTAAATTTGGCCTTGTTAACTCACCATACACTTCAACATAGTCCTTCTTCACTAGATACCCACAAGACTGAATATGAGATTATTCATCATGTCTACCTACATGATTCGACCTGTTGCCTTCCATCTAGACGGGGTTTTCAAAATAGCTCTCAGAACGAGAGTCTCACAACCATGGACCAATCTAGGAATGAAGGATTCTTCTCCACGAATGTAATAAAATGCAAGATTATTCTAAGAATTGAAAGATGTAAGATTAGTCTAAGACATGATTTCAATGCAATTATTCTAGAAATTGAAAGTAATCTATTGCAAAATGAAATTATTCTATATGAGATTATCAAGAAATGTGGCAATAATTCAGTATTCTAACAATGCATGAAAATGAGTGGGGGTTTGAATGAGAGAATGAGAGTTCTTTTCTAGACTCAGAGGTTGTTCAGAATGGAAAGTTTCCTCTTTTGAAATAAAACAGATAGAAAAGCCAGTTTACAATAGAAAGCTTTATTTAAAAGAATACAATAAATTGTTTTCTCTTTGCTTTAAATGTTTTCTTTCTTTGATTTAATTTTGTTTTATTTTATTTATTTGTTTTCTTTCTCTTTAAAGCATAATCAAAGAGAAGTTTCCAATTCTGAACAGAAGAAAGATTTTTGAGAGATTATCCAATTAATTAAATAAATATGACCTCATAATTGCTTTTTCTCAGTTATCTGAATAATTAAATTCAATTATTGAAATGAGGATATTTATTTAATAATTAAATATTATTTAATTCCTTTTTCATGTGTCTTAGCTAAAGAGGCTGAATTTAATTTAATTAAAGTGCTAGGACTTTATAATTTAATTAATTCGATCATAAGGTTTGTTTAGCCAATTAGATATTTAAGAATTGAATATGATGTATGATTAATGCAAATTTAGGATTTTTTGCATTTGACACTTAGGTTGAGTAGAGTCAGTTAAAACTTAGGATTGCCTAGTACAATAGGACTTTGATGATCTAGAAGAGTGACAAATGCAACAAAATTGGTTAGGGTTGCAAGATGCCAATTTTGGGGTGTTACATTTTTCCCCTCTTTGAATAGATGTGCAAGTAGTGCATTGATTCAAAGAATAGTCTGATGCCTGAAGCACAAAAGAATAGATTTGAAAAATTGATGATGCAAAGATTTCAGAGCCATCTCCAAAATAGAGCTTGACTCTCCGAAGTCTAGGTTAGGTTTAAAAGATGTCAGTCAAGTAGAGTTTTTGAGGGTCATCTCCAGAATGAAGCTTGATCCTCAGGGATCTGGGTTAGAATACCCCAATACCTAATAGATGAAGATTTTGAGAATCATCTCCAGGATGAAGCTTGATCCTCAAGGATCCGAGTTAGATTTCTCAGATACCTAGTAGATTGATATCTTTCACAAGACTGTCCTCAGAATGAGGCTCAACCTTTAGGAGTCAGGGTTAGATTGCCCCGATACATGTCCAACAAGATAATCAATAGAGATTTTAGGACTATCTCCAGAATGAATCTTAGTCTCCCCAATATCTAGGTTAGATTGCTAAGACACTATTTATCTTTCACAAGGTTGCCCCCAGAATGAGGCTTAACCTTCAGGAGTCAGGGTTAGATTGCCCCGATACCTGTCTCAAAAGATAGTAAATAGAGGTTTAAAATCATCTCTAGAACGAAGCTTGATTATCAGGAGTCAGGGTTAGATTGCCCTGACACATGTCCCAAAAGATAGTTTTTTGAGAACCATCTCCAGAATGGAGCTTGATCCTCAAGAATCTGAGTTAGATTGCTCAGATACTTAATAGATGACAAGATGTAAGGAATGAAGATGTCCTTATTGATTGTGGAGTATCTAGTTTTGACTATGAAGTACGAGAAACTGAACATGCCCCAAGTGATGAGATGTCGCTAGCAATGAGGACTTTTTGAAAATCAGATCAGATTGATTGGAATAGATTCAATGATGTAATCATCCTACCCCCTCGAGAGTGAAATGGAAAGATGACACGTCATAATGGTGATTGAGAGTGAGAAATCGCAGATAGATATTGAATCAGAGATCAAGAACTCAGAATAGATAACGAAAGAATCTAGAAGATGCGGAATCAATTTTGAGCGATTTCAAGGTCTGGTTGACCAAGTTTGACTAGGGTTGACTAGAGTTGACTAGAGTTGAATTTTGAGGAAAAAAGTCAAAGATTTGAGAAAATGATGATAAGATAAGATTCTGACAAGAAAGCGACGTTAGAAAGTCAACTACACAAGCGTCCGATCAGGTCGGTCCCAAAAATTTTAAAATGCGATTTTGAGCTATATAGAAGTGTCAGATTTTGATTTCGATCACGAAAATAGATTCGGAGTGGTCAAATTAGGTAATGGTGAAGTTTTCACACAAAACAGAGTACTTTGAAAAATTAGGTCAAAACCTATATAAGGATGAAAAGGTCATTTTCAAATCATTTCAACCTTTTAACTTTGGTGAATTGAGCTCTGAGTGAAAAATGGTGGTCCCCTACAACACGCATCGATTTGAGCGATCGAGGAGACATAGCCGGCCCACAGTGTATAGACCTCCAGTAAGTAGTCGATAAACCTCTCTACAATTCAAATTTTATCAATTTCGGTCAATTTTTTATTGTTTTTCCGCATTTTTAGAAAATAGTTCGTGGGTTTTCGCATGAAGAAGTAGTTTCTTTGCGCGACCCATAGCGAAATCTCACGTGATAAAATGCCTTTTTGCGCCATTTGGTGGGAAAGATCGCGTGGGAGAGTACCTAAGTTCGTGCGAAAAACCCTTCCATTAGATGATTTTTCGTGCGACAAGCTAGAAAACTTTGCGTGAAGGTCAAGTATTGCGCGACCCGAAAAACATCTTCACACAAAAGAGTACTTTATCGCATGAAAATCTGCTTCTTCATGTGGTAAAAAGTGAACAATTAGAACATGAAATCAGTCTGCGTCACGTCTAATAGCTTTTGCATCAGCATTATCACTATCTGTAGGATGTCTTTAATGCTTTATTATCTCATTATGCTTTGATTATCTCCGATTACTAATAGTGCACTGTTGTTTGCATGTCTTGCAGGTTGACTTTCCAAATATTGCTTTCAGATCACACCACCTAACCATTAGCAGATTAGTATCTCAGTTGGATGATGCAGAGATAGCGCATATGGGTACACTAGGCCTAACCTCTCTTTGTGATGTACCTGAGATTCAGGTAAATCACGGTTTACTAGGAGTACTGGTTGAGCATTTCCACTCAGAGATGAACACATTCTATCTACCATAGGGGAGATGACTGTGACCCTTGAGGACATCTACCAGATTCTGAGGATCCCATTCCATGGTGCCAGGGTAGAGTATGAGACACAGCCCAGGTTAGGGACACTAGCCTTGAGAGAGATTCTATAGGATGAGCTGGTTATGGGTAGGGCTATTCCTTGGGAGGATTTGATTAGCGAGTATGGTCTGACACACAGGTTGCTAGTTGTGTTAGCCTATTTCCTAGGTTGTTACCTGATGCTCGATCATGGACAACACCGTCTAGAGTGTGGTTGGGGTAGGATGATTTAGCAGATGTTAGCACAGCCTCAACATTATGGATGGGGTCAGTGCATGCTAGCACACATGTATCACGAGATGCATGAGATCGCCTATCGAGAGGCGAAGAGCATGGTAGCTGGAGTTTTTGTACTACAGGTATGGGCCTGGGATCATCTTCCCGTGACGAGGCTGATATGCGAGGACATGAGGGAGCCTCTAGAGCCTTACATATGTATATATAGAGGGATGATTAACCAGCCAGTGTTGGGTAAGATAGATCAGTGGCGTGCCCATCTTGACGATTTAGCTGTAGTAGTTTGCAGACCATGGAGACTCACAGAGGCATGGGATGATGCATTAGAGTAGCTTAGCCATATGTTTTTCTCATGTGTGATGATTGGTTGTGCTATCACGGTCATAGAGAGATTCCCGCAGAAGCGGGTATGGCGGCAGTTTGGTCGCCCACAGGACATCTCGCAGGAGTACACAGCATACGAGAGATTCACAGATGAGATTCGGAGGGGCTAGCTAACGAAGCTAGACTAGGGATGTATGATGATTGACATTTGAGCATTGGTACTAAATGGTGGGACTATCTAAGGGATGTGGTAGATGGCGACATGATTGCAAAGTACAGGAAGTACTTTGTTACCCATCCATTCCCTAGGTTTACAGATCCGGTCAGGATGGCAGGTCGAGGGCACATAGTATAGCCCCAGGTCATATAGTCATAGGTTGTACAGCCACAAATGTAGATGCCCCCACCACAGCAGAGTACATAGCCAGGGGTACAGCAGGGTCCCCATCCTGAGACAGTACAGGTAGACATCCCCACTCGAGAGATGGGGATGGATGTAGGGGCCAGTGGTAGCAGTAGTATGAGGCAGTCCTGACAATGGACTGTTGAGCCAATAGCTGAGGAGCGCCAGGTACCATTATAGGAGGAGAGACAATAGGAGGATCCCATGTAGGAGGATCAGCCTGCGTAGGATCTAGCATAGGATCCACAGTGGCGGTCTTGGGAGAGAGTTAGACAGCTCTTAAGATAGGTTGGAGACTTGACGATATAGGTGGTCGTGCGAGATGCATGACTTCTGGATAGAGAGCGGGAGATACAGGATCTCTGGGAGCAGTTACGGGCATCTCAGGAGGAGATTCGCAACTAGACGGCTTGAGAAACATATTACTATGCATCGTATATAGGGGTGGTTCCTGATGAGGCAACATAGGTGGCTAGATTCTTGACCTATGCCAGAGGGTCAGAGGGTGCACAGGTGCCACCACCACCAGATAGGGCCCCACCTCCACATCCTCCAAGTGATGAGGGAGAGGGCCAGAGTTAGTTTTTGATAGATAGATAGATGAGCTCATAGGATATATCTGATGTGTTGGTATCCATGTATTTATATCACCATTTTGAGTTAGATCATGCTCAAGTAGCACCATTTTGTATTTGTATTGACACATTGGATATATATATATATATGAGCTCGTCTTTTGGTATCATTACATGTATCATAATGTCTTTTATGAGATGATTCCTATATTTTTAGATGGTTAGATGATTTTAGAATGTATGCAAATGTATGAACATGTTTTAAATATATGTAAATGTATGAAATGCACATATATGATTTAGATGCAAAGATGTATGTATGTAGATGATTTATGGAAATGAAATGTGTAAATGAGAAATGAAAATGCAATGTGTAGATGATAATGAGTTGTGAATATGAATATGTATATGGTACTAACATCTCATGCAAGATGACAAATGCTAACCAAAAGATCATGTGAAGAATCGAGAGCGAGGATCGAACACCTGTGTAGTCTTGATGAAACCAGGACAGTGAAGAAGAATTCCCCAATGTATGAACCCAAGAGAATGCAAAGAAAAGAACACTAAATTTCTGCCACAATACAAGTCTTAGAATGAAAATGCAATCCTATGCTAGATGCAATATGAAAGTGCAATTCTAGGACATGGTTGTGAGACCCATCGTAAAATTATCATCATTGAGCATTTTTTTGGAACAACAAAGTCAATACAACCCTTACTAGCACCACAATGAAACCACAAGGATATGAATATGATTTGCATCAGATAAAATGTAGGAAATGAATGTAAGCACTAGGGCACAAAAGCTAAGATGACTTGAACATTGTTTCCAGTTAATGTTGCAAGAGTACACCAGTATCGAGGCATTCAAAGCCAAGATAACCATGAGTGCAATCATGCATAAACAAACAGAGAAATAAAAAACAAAGCAATAAAAAACAAGGAAATTGTACCGACCTCACCATGGCATACAAATTAACAAGATTGAGGGATGTGAGGCTTTTCCACCTTAATGCGGGAGCTCTTATCACATACACCCTGTTTATTTTGACGTTGCTGGATCATCGAGACTACACCAACAAGTAGTAGACAAAGAAAATATTAATGAAAATCCATGAGAATAGATAGCATACAAAGAAATATTCTATCATAGCTCAGCCAGTTTCAAAGTTTGTGAATGTGTTCACATTTAGAGGTGTTGAAAAATATTGTTGTGCTTGTGTGTGCATTGTGTTTGATTGGTATCGATAGATGTTTACGTTTGAGATATTCGATGTGTGTTAAAAAACATAGATGTGTCCAAAGATAGTGTTAAAAAACATTGTTTATGGTGGTGTTGAAAAACACCAGTTTGTGTCAGTAGCGAGTTGTCCTTGAGAAATGATAAGATTACTGACTCAGTTGTAAAACAAAGATGTGATCAAATGGGAGACCCGTGCCCCCAAGTAACAATAACTGACTTGGCATATGTTGTGAGGACAAACCAGATGTGAGTGCCCCCAAGCATATGGCGCTGAATCAATGTCAAGTCAGGAGGGTTTGCAAAGGAACCAGAGTATCATGAAAGTGACCAAAAGCTATGTACAAACTAAAGCATAGAATCGTCAAGACTGAGTATCAATAGATAGAGCGTTTGGGTATAACTCCAACTATAATGGATGTGAGCAATCTCAATAAAATAGTGATATAGACAGACGCAGTGAGAACCACTAGTGACTAACATGAGAGAAATTCTCAAGTGAAGAGATCATAGGACTAGCTTAGACATCAATAGGCAGACACAGTGAGAACCACTGGTGACTGATGTTAGGGAGATTCTAAAGAAGAGAGAACTCAGTATAAGCTAAGCGATAGTAGGCAGATGCAGTGAGAACCACTGGTGAGTGTCATGAAGTAGATACAAAAAGATAATAGGATAGTGCCCCCCTAGATCAGGAGGGTTGTCTTGAGAGTATAACTAGTTTCAATCCATGTGAGTTGGTGTCTTGACGGGAACTAAAAGCAAATGTAAGTAGGAAAGCAGGAAAGCAGCAATGCAGGAAAGCAAATGCGTAAAGTCAGGTGGTGCTACGATGGATATAGCATTGTGGAACAAGAGGCGCATGTTTACTAGGTTTTCACCTTCTTGGCAGAAATTCTTTTTTTCTTGCTCCCATGACGCCTGTTTGCTAGGTTTTCATCAATGGCACCTTTTTCTCTTTTACTCTTTTTTTGTATTTTTCAATTTTTTAATTTTTTTTAATTTTTTAGAATATATAATTTTTTTTGGAGATACATCAAAGCCCTTATCGCTAGTTTTTCACTAAGATGATCATTTTTTCAAGACTTTTTATGATTTTTAGATTTTTTTCAGGACTTTAGTATATACATGAGCACACTGAAGATGTCTCAGCTGTAGAATCGCTTCAGATGAAGAGCGTTGATGGGCTCTTTGAGTTGCTCTCCTTCAGTAGTAGAAAGTTGATAGGTACTAGACCCAAACACTGCAGTGACAATATACAGACCAAGCCAGTTTGGTTCAAACTTTCCTTTCTGGATCTGATGTTGTTGATTCTTAGGGTTCTCCCTCAAAACAAGGTCACCCGCTTGGAAATCCCTTGGTCTAACCTTCTTGTTATAGCACTTGGACATCCTTTTTTGGTATGCTTGAAGGTGGTCGAACGCCACTTAGAGATGTTCATCAAGTAATTCTAGCTCTTGTAACCGAGATATTATGTTATCTTCATCAGTAATGAGGCCTTTCAGAGAGACTTTCAAAGAAGGAATCTCAACCTCAATTGGTAACACAACATCTGTTCCATAAACTAATGCATAGGGAGTAGCCCATGTTGGTTTTCTTATGCTTGTCCTATATGCCCATAGAGATGGATTGATTCGGAGATACCAATCTCATCCAAATTTTTGCATTGTGCAATGTAGGATTTTAAGGATTATCTTGTTGGATGCTTCCACCTATCCATTACCCTGAGGATAATAGATGGAAGACCAATGTTGAGTAATTTTAAAATTAGAGCATAGCTCTGTCAAATCCTTATTTTTGAATTGTCCCCCATTATCAGTGATTATTGCTGAGGGTACACCATGCCTGCAGATGATGTAGTTGAGAATAAACATAGCTACTGATTTTCTACTGGCAACGGTGAGAGGAACTACCTCCACCCACTTGGTAAAATAGTCTATAGCTGTGATAATGAACTTATGTCCATTTGAGGACGAGGGGTAAATCTGACCCACCAAGTCAAAGGCCCATTGTTGAAATGGCCAGAAAGTGACGAAGGGAATAAGCTCCTTGGCTAGAGCATGAATCAAATTACCATGTAGTTGACATTGTTTGCAAGACTTGGCAAACTGTGTAGCTTCCTTTTCCATATCTGGCCAATAGTAACCAACTCTAATAAGTTTACAGGCCAATGTCAAGCCATTAGAGTGAGACCCACAAATGCCTTCATGCACCTCTGCTAACGCACATTTAGACTCATCGGGTTCTAAACACCTAAGGAGGGTACCGTCTAGACCACGTCTGTATAAGTCATTAGCTATGATGACAAACCATGAAGCACTGCAGATTAAGTGACGTTTCTCATTCTGGGTGTAAGTGTCCAGAACAATTTGGTCATGAAGGTAGGAAAAAATATGATGGTAGCGAGATGAGTCATGTCCAATGACAGAACAGATCATCCAAGAATCATGGGAATCATAAGCTGGGTAGCATAACATCTCCACTAGGAATTCATGTGGAAAATAATTTTTTTGCATCTGTAGCATGGAGGCGAGAGTAGCCATGGCATCTGCTACTTTATTATCTACCCTTGGAACTTGTTGAAATGTGATGTGAGTAAAATACTTTTTGAGATCATCAACCAACTGTTTATAAGGTACCAACTTGTCATCCCTTGTCTGATAGATATCATTTACTTAATTAATGACTAACTATGAATCTCCAAGAACATTGAGTTCATCTACTCTCCACTCAAGGGAAATCTTCATACCATTGATTAGGGCTTCATACTAAGCAATGTTGTTTGTACAAGGAAACAAAAACTTATATGCTTTTGGTAAAGAGTACCTTTGAGGTGTAATGAATAGTATCCCAACACCTGACCCCTTTTGGGTAAATGAACCATTAAAAAACATAGTCCATGATCGATGTGTCAGAAGTAATATGGACTCATCTGGAAATTCAATGTGCAATGGTTGATGATCTACTAGAGGTGCTTCTTCCAACTAATCTGTTATTTCCTGTCCCTTAATGGCTTTCCTTTCTACATATTCAATATCAAATTCACTGAGAAGCATGACCCATTTAGCAAGTCTACCTGCGAGGTAGCTTTACTAAGCAAATATTTCAGAGGGTCAATTGTAGCAATTAGATGTGTAGTATGAGCCAGCATATAGTGCCGCAGTTTTTGTAAAGAAAATACCACTACAAGGAAAGCTTTCTCTATAACAGAATATTTTGTTTCATATGAGACCAGAGTTTGACTAATGTAATAAATAGCCCTTTCTTTGTTGTGCTTATCTTCTTGAGCCAATAGAATACCCAATGATGTATCTGTAGAAGATATGTAAAGTATAAGTGGCTTCCCATGAATAGGAGGAATCAAGATTGGCGGGTTCACAAGATACTATTTGATTTGTGTGAACCCTTCATCACATTCCTTGTTCCACTGATAAGCCACACCCTTGTGAAAAGTCTTGGTGAATGGTTGTGACTTTTCCTCCAGTTGAGAGATAAAATGTCGGATAGACTATAGTCGGCCTTAAAGTCCTCTCATTTGTCTAATTTTTTTTGGTGGCGGCATTTCCATGATAGCTTGTACTTTTGCATGATCCACTTCAATGCCTTTGGCAGAGATGATATAGCCAAGAAATTTCCTAGATGTTACGCCAAATGCACATTTCTTAGGATTGAGCCTCAGACTGAAGTGTTCCATACGATCTAGTATAGGACCTAGATCGAAAAGATGCTTCTTTCGGTGCATGCTCTTAGCTAAAGTATCATCCACATAATATTCCATTGTTTTATGCATCATGTCATGAAATATGGTGGTGACAACTCTCTGATATGTAGCACCCGCATTTTTGAGTCCAAAGGGCATGACATTCCAATAGAAGGTGCCCCAGGCACATGTGAAAGCATTTTTCTCTTGGTCCTCTGGTGCAAATTTTATCTGGTTGTAGCTAGAGAAACCATCCATTAGTGAGTACATTTCATACCCTACTGTCATATCTACGATCATATCAATATTAGGCAATGGAAAATCATCCTTAGGACATGCCAAATTTAAGTCTCTAAAGTTTGTGCAGACTTGTATAGATTTATCATGTTTTGATACTGGAACAATATTAGAGATCCACTCTACATAATCAATTACTCTGATAAAAACTCCCTTAAGAAGTTTCTCCAATTCATCTTTGACAAGTAGAACTACAGGTGGATGAATTTTGTGAAGCTTCTGCTTGACGGGCTTGACACCTGGTGCAATGGGAAAATGGTGCATGATTAGATTAGGGTCTAATCCTGACATGTCTGAATATTTCCTTGCAAAGTTTATCTTTTACTTCTAAAGAATGTAGTGAATTCATGTCTTTCTACCTCTGATAGTGATTGTGCCAAGTGAATGATCTGAGGTTCTGCCTCTATACCCAAGTTGATAGGTCAAGTTGGTTCAATAAGAATAGATGACCTCTCCTGAAAATGAATTAGAAGTGCATCAAGTATCTCATCTTTGGGTGCCTCGGAGAGGTTTTCACCCTTGGATACGCCTTTTATTTTGACTGTTTTAGGCTCTGATACTGCCATGATGTGGTTTTCACCACCATAGCACCTATTTTTTTCTTCTTTTGATTTTGTGACTAAGATACTTGATGTCAGACTCGGTCATATTGACACTTTCTTAGCTAGTGGGAGACGTTATGGGTTTGACAGCATGTAGGTAATAGGCAAGAGCGTAATTATTCTAGAACATAAGGACTTCATTAGATGGGGA
The DNA here is from genome assembly GCA_018584345.1 of Thuja plicata. Lineage (NCBI taxonomy): Eukaryota > Viridiplantae > Streptophyta > Pinopsida > Cupressales > Cupressaceae > Thuja > Thuja plicata. The sequence continues at coordinate 582,838 of MU225805.1, read as the reverse complement.
GGTAGAGTTCTAGTCTATAAGCTTGGGATGGAAAAGTGAAAGAGGAGTGATGGGTTCAAGTGAGTTCACGGTATAATCATCAATGGCATGGATAAGCAAGTCAAGACCTAAAGCAATCTCATCCAGAGGTATAGTCAAATTCCTTTGATTCCTAGCGACCGTAGTAGACGACATGTTAACATCTAGGGAGTCAGACTCGTGTGACCCTACACTAGACCGTTCACCTACTTCGAGAAGGTTTTCATATGTGTTAGCTGTATCTGTATCTCTTTCAGAAGTGGCATATCACAAGCTATTGAACTCATATTCATGGGAGTATGTTTCATCATTAGGTGTCATATCAAGAACATGAGTGAAATCAACCCTTTTTCCCCAGTTGGGATGAGTTATACCTAGAACCTCTGCTATGGTCAGATGAGAACCTTTTGGCCTAGGTACCTCATTAGTGTTTGTAACATCAGCTGCCTCTTGTGTAATGAGAAGTGACTGGAATACCTGGTCAAACTGTTCTTGAAAGTGTGGTGGTATATATAAGTCACCCTAATGACTAGGATTTAGAGTATATATTTTTTTCCACTCCTCATAAGTTAATGGAGCAAGTGAAGTGGTGGTATCAAAATTGTTGTCAGTGTCTACTGTACTGACACACGGTATAAAGGTATCTGGCTCAGCAAAGAATGCCGCCAGGTCTGGAGGAATAGGATAAGGAAAACTATCCTCATCAGAGTTGTCCTCAGGTTCTTCAGTGTTCGAAATTTCTTTAGGTGTTGGTTTCTTATCTTATCAAGGTACAAACTTGTTTATCCCCAGTTGAAATGTGAGTTTCTGGAAGCCTATACCTATAGAGTCATGTGTTCTATGACCAATAGCTTCAAGTGGTGCAATCAATCCCTTATGATTCACACTTGTAGGACCATTTCCTTTATAGCCAAAAAGTTGCATAATAGATAAAAAATTTCCATATTGCTCAGGTTTTATGTCATAAGAAGGAGTAGTTTGTTCAGAATTGTCTTCTCCTTTATAGATCCAAGCTTTGATAGCTCTATTTTCAACTTCTTCTTCTAATGGTATTGTGGCTTGTACAAAGGTACCACCATACTTTGTTGGAAGAGGAACCGTAGAATGTTTAGTGCTCTCAGAAGCTCTGCCAAAAGAACATGGAGACAAAGGCAAAGTTGTAATAGATAGCACAGGTTCAATCCGATATCCTCCATATCAGTTTCTTTGAGTGTCACACTCTTTTCCATTTCTTGTAATTTATTCTCAAGGAGTTCAAGAGATTCTCTATTGGTAGGCACAAAGATGTCAGCAGATTTTGTGAGGGCATTGCAATCATAGTGTGTATTAGCAGGTAGAGTCACTTTAGATCCTTGGAATGGGAATTTAATGCACTGATGGTATGTGGAAGGGACAGCCTAAATTTCATGGATCCATGTCCTTCCTAATAGAATATTGTATGCTAAAGGAATGTCAAGCACTTGAAAGATAACATCTCGTTCAACAGGACCGACTCTGATTGGCAACACAACTAGCCCCTTGGATTTATGTTCTTCCTCATCATAGGCCTTAATAGTAATCTTTTTGTGGGCATCAATGCAATCTTCACCATAGCCTAATTCAATAAGGAAACTAGCAGAGCAAATATTTAGGCCAGCGCCGTTATCTATGAGAACACGGCAAACATGCTTTGGTCCAATCATGACTTCAATGTGTAGAGGGTTATTAAGCGGGTGACTCAAAGAATGGTCATCTTCCTCATAGAAAGACAAGTAATGTGAGGAGGTCAAGTGACCTACCATGGATTGAAACTGGTCAAGATCAAAATCTTTTGGGACGTTTGCCTCAGTGAGGGCTTTGTCCAGGATTTCCCTGTGAGCAGGGGAGATTTTTAGGAGCTCAAAAATAGTTATCTGAGCATTAGTATGTTGTAATTGATCAAGAATGCTGTAATTGGTAGCATTAGATGAGGAACCCACTTTTGGATTCTTATTGGTAGAGTCAACCTTAGCTTTGTCTAAAGGTTGAATTGATGTAGACATAGAAGGCTCAGGGCCTTTGAGGATAATCTTAGCGCAAGATCGAGTAACAATGTTAGCGCTAACTTGAGACTGCTCTTGTTCAAAAGACTAAGGTGTAGACCCTCACAAAATGAAAGGTGTTTTGGACTTGGAAGTATCTTCCTTTCCCTTGAGAATGATGACATTACAATATTCAGCATCAATAGGTTCAACCATATTAATGACATTGTTGTTATTGGTGTATGTATAGTTGACCTTAGCATCAGTATTTTTGCCTTTAGATGGTTCACCTTTTCCATGAGGAGGAAATGGGTCTTTGAAAGCTTGGTGATAAGAATTTTTGTTGTGACCTCCCACAACAATAACCTCACTATCAATGAGATCCTGGATTTTATGCCGCAATTTAAGACAAGTAACCATTTTATGACCTTTGTTTTGGTGAAAATCACAATAAGTGTATTCATTCCACCAAGAGGGTCTTGGTTGTGGATCATAAGGTCATGAATTATCTAGTGGAGTAAATAAATGGTTGTCCAAGAGAGTCTTGTAAACCACCTCAAGAGGTTCTCCTAAAGGAGTGAACTCATGCTTGGGCCTAGGAGCCCAAGGTTTAGGTCCAAAAAATCATGAAATACTTGGTTTGGAATCTGTCACAGCCTGTTCAGTGGCTTTGGCCACTTGCATCATGGTAGTGATATTAAAGGTAGCCTTGGAAGGCTTAGGGGTCACATTGTCTACAATGCCATCATTCACAACATTTTGGTTCTTGTTGGAGAAATTTGGATTTATCTTTTCTTGAGGAGGAAGACCCTTGTTTATTTTCCTTGTGTAAGGTCAATTCTCCTTTCTTGATCATAAATGTCTCTATTCTTACAACTTGTTTAATCATGTCATCAAAGGTTAGAGGACCTTGTAGCTGTACTTGATACCCAAAGTTGGGGAGAAGATTATCGAGAAAGATGTCCAACTTTTCAGATTCGGGTATCTTGCAAGAATATCATGTATAGAGTTGTCTCCATCTTTGGAGAAATGCCAAAAAGGATTCCCCATGATTTTGTTTCAAATTGCAAAGATCTCAGATATGAACCAGACGTTGGATGTTGTGAGAATAGTGTTATAGAAATAAATTGGCAATTTTGTCAAAAGTTTTGATGCCATTTGGTAGTCTAGAGAACCATTCCATAGCTAACCCTCCCAAACTACGTGGGAAAAGGTGCATGAGATAGGTTGTGTCAAGTATGAACTCCACGGAGAGAGCACCAAACTCTCTCAAATGGTCTTGAGGGTCAGATGCACCCAAGTATTTATTGTATTTAGGAAGTTCAACTCCTTTGGGAAAATGAGGGATGAAAATATATTTATCAAATGGGAAAGGACACATGCTTTCGAGTGTGAATTATGTAACAGGTTTGTCTTTCTCTTTCAAGAGTTGAGAGAGTTTCTCTTGCATAGTTTGCATTTCTTTTCACAAGTGGGAATTTTCAGTTTCTTCCTCTTTCTCAACAAGTGTTTCTACATCATAATTGGAAGGTAACTTAGCCCCTTGATTGGTTAGTTAAAGAATGTATTTCTCTTTCTCCTTAGCTAGGAGAACTCCCATCATTCTACATAAATCTTTGTTAGCACGAGCTTGTGCAATCTCTTCTTGAGTTATTTCTACTTCTACATCGCTAGGGGGGTCTTGAGAATGGGACTTACCCCAAGTTTTAAAGAGGTCAATTCTGCTACCCTCACCACCTGATCGGTTATGATCTGTCATCTTGCCAAAATGCAAGGATTCAAGGTGTAAAGACTCAGTATGAAAAGATTGAGTATTCTCAGAATTTGGGTCTTCTTGGAACAAAGGATTTTGAACCCGACTAAGATCCACTGGAAATGAACGTTTATTGTAAGGTCGATGTACCGAGGAAGGAGATCGAGATGATTCCTCACTAGATGTAGCCGACAATGGTGTAGAAAGTACAAATTTGTCTTGATTGATTAAAGAAAATGTTTTGCCACTTCAAGTTGTGACAGTCATAGACAAATTTTGAACAAGGGATGTGAACTAGGACCAAACTTGAAACTGTCTCAAAGTAATTGCACAGAACGTGCCAAAAGGTGAAGTATCCTTGGTGCAAATCATCAGAGATGAGGCTAGAATAGCCAAGAGATGACTATTGCGACACAAGGCATGACAACACAGATGAAAGAGACCAAAAAGGACATGAGACAAGACCAGTTTAAGCAAGAATCAC
>MU225805.1:516738-575968 GCA_018584345.1 Thuja plicata | reverse complement strand
GACACTTAGGTCGAGTAGAGTCAGTTAAAACTCAGAATTGCCTAGTACAATAGGACTTTGATGATCTAGAAGAGTGACAAATGCAACAAAATTGGTTAGGGTTGCAAGATGCCAATTTTGGGGTGTTCCAGGTGTATGTCTAAAGGGGAGAAGAGCCAAGAGGTTGACAGCATGCCTCCTAAGGCAATGAGTAGGGATGCCATTGTGGAATTGGTTTAGGGAATCTTGGAGAAGGCTAGTGTGTCAGAAACAAGGACTAAGAAGAAAGTAACTGAATGGGGAGATGAGAGTGATGATGATGAGACTGAGAAATCAGTCTAGAGAATCTATAGGAAAAGAAGTGGAGATGGATAAAGATTAAAAGGTATTCTTGGATGCCTTTAAGTCCATCAACAAAGATAGTATGGAACACATACCCTACTATTGTGGCAGCTTGAATGGTGAAGAGTTGTTGGATTGGCTAGAGGCCATAGACAATCAATTTGATTACAAATAAGTGGCAGAGGAGAAGAGGGTCGGCTATGTCAAGGCTAGACTCAAAGGATCTACATTGGTGTAGTGGAACATGATGCAGGATGATAGGGTAACTAGTGGAAAGAAGAAGATAGTTTCTTGGGAGAGGATGCAGATCAGATTGAGGGCACAATTCTTTCCCACTGATTATGAGATTTAAATGTATCAAAAGTTGTAGAACTTGAGACAAAAGGAGATGACAGTGAGTCCCTATACCAAGGAGTTTCACAAATTGAGCCTAAGGGAAAGGAGACAAGAAGAAGAAATGGAGAAAGTAGCAACGTACCTTAATGGATTGAGGCAGAGAATCCAAGATGAAATTAGCATGATGGTTCCTAACAGTATGCATAAGTGTTATCATTTGGATTTGAGAGCAGAGGATAAGGCTAGAAGGAGAAATGATTTCCATCAAAGAGGAAGGGGTAATAACAATAACAAAGGATTCAGAGGCAGGAGTAACTTTGGCAGAGGACAAAGCCCAAGTAAGCCAAAAGAGAATCAGTCTATGGACAATTGTGGGAACAATCAATACAGAGGCTCATTTAAAAGAGGAGGATACAGAGGAAGAGGGCCTCCGAGAGGTAAATTTTAGTCCCAAGGAAGGATAAATTCATTTTTCACTGACAGATGTTATAACTGCAATCAAGTGGGCCATACAATGGGCAGGTGTCCTGACATGACCTCTAAATCATCTATGGGAGAAAGAAGAAATCAGTTGGTGCAAGAGGATGACACTCAAAATGTCACTTCTCCTATCTCCAAGGAAGGGCCAATATTGGATGGGGAGAATCTAATGTTGAGAAGGAATTTGTTGAAATTTCATAATACCATAGAGCCACCTCAAAGAAAGAATTTGTTCAAGACTACTTGTAGGTTTCATGGGAAGATCCACAAGGTGATAGTGGACTTTGGATCCAATGAGAATATAGTATAAAAAGAGATGGTGGACAAACTGAAACTTAGAAGGATACCTCATACCACTCCCTACAAGGTATCATGGCTAAACAAGGGACAACAAATAGTAGTGGATGAACAAACCATGGTGGAGTTTGAAATAGGTGAGTATAGGGACAAGGTCCTATGTGACATACTACCTATGGATGCATGTCATCTTCTTTTAGGACGTCCATGGAGGTATGATGTGAAGGCTATTCATGATGGAGAAAAGAACAATTATGTAATCACTGAGCTAAGGAAGAAATTTCAAATAGATCCATTGGAGGAACCTAATGAAGAGAAGCATGTGGGAATGAGTGTGATTCTCTTGAGTGGAAAGGAGTTTCTAAAAGTTATAAATAAGGAGAGAGGATTTTGTTGTGTAGTGATAGTGAAGCCAAAGGAGGAGACCAAGGAGAAAGCCAACATGCCACCAGAGGTACAAGAATTGTTGGAAAGGAATCATGACATAGTGGATAATGGTTTTCCAAGTGCATTACCACCCATGAGGGATGTGAGTCATCAGAAAGATCTCATACCTAGAGAAAATTTTCCAAACAAGGCAGCATATAAGATGACAGCACGTCAAAATGCAAAGATAGCAAAATAGATTCAAGATTTGTTGGAGAAAGGACTGATAAGGAAGAGTTTGAGTCCTTGTGTTGTGCCAACTGTCCTTGCACCTAAGAAGGATGGAAAATGGAAGATGTGTATGGATTCCAGGGCTATAAACAAGATCACAATCAGATATAGATTCCCAATGCACTGGATTGAGGATTTGATGGATAACTTGGGAGGTTCTTGTTATTTCTCCAAGGTGGATTTGAAGTCGGGGTATCACCAAATCAGAATTAGACCTAGTGATGAATGTAAGACAGCCTTCAAAACCAATGAAGGGTTGTATAAATGGCTAGTAATGCCCTTTGGCCTAACTAATGCACCTAGCACATTCATGAGGCTCATGAATGAAGTGCTAGCATATTTCATTGGTAAGTTTGTAATAGTATATCTTGATGACATTTTGATATTTAGTAGGTCCAAGGAGGAGCACATGAAGCATTTGGAGATGGTCTTGAGGAGGCTACATCAAGAGAGGTTGATGATCAATCAAGAAAAGTGTGATTTCCTGAAAACTTAATTAGTTTATCTTGGTTTTGTGGTTGCTAATGGATGTATGAAGATGGAATCTGGTAAGCTTAAGTCAATTTTGGAATGGCCTACACCTAGGTTCATAGGGGATGTTAGGAGTTTTCATGGTTTGGCCTCCTAATATAGGAAATTTTTGAGAAATTTTAGTCATGTATGTGCCCCTATCCTCAAGACTATCAAAGGAGGAATTAAATGTAAGTTTAAGTGGACTATAGCAGTAGACCAAGGATTTGAAATGTTGAAAAAGAAGATAGCAAAATTACCTACACTCAGGTTCCCGAACTTCAATAAGCTATTTGTGGTGGAGTGTGATTCTAGTAAGCTAGCCATAGGAGCATTGTTAAGTCAAGAGGGACACCCAGTGGCATCCTTCTCAGAGAATTTGATTGAGGCCAAACAAAAGTACTCTACCTATGATTTGGATTTGTATGCCATGGTGCAAGAACTCAAAAAATGGAGACATTATCTCCTACCAAGGTAATTTTTGGTCTACATAGATAACCATGCCCTTAGTTTCTTGAATGGGAAAGAGAAATTAAACCAAAGACACCTTAAGTGGGTAGAATCTTTGCAAGCATACACATTTGTCATCAAACACAAGAAAGGAATTAGCAACAAGGTTGCAGATACTTTTAGCATAAGAGTACTAGCTATACATGAGATATGATTACAGAGTGTGGGGATGAATGATTTGAAAGACCTCTACAAAGAGGATAATGATTTCAAAGATGCCTATGAGGCATGTGGAAAGTTCCAACATCGTTTCAAAGTGGAATTTACTGACTATATGTTGCAGGAGGGACTATTGTTCAAAGGACACCAATGTGTATACCTCAATGCTCAATGAGGGAGAACATTATGAAGGAGAAACACCAAGGAAGGTTGGGAGGCCACTTTGGAGTGGATAAAACACTTGAGAAAGTGAATAGGAATTACTATTGGCCTAGGTTACAGTCAGATGTAAGGAAATTTGTGGAGCACTGTCAGATATGTCAGAGGGCTAAAGGGAAAAGTAGTAACAGTGGATTGTACCAACCTCTATCCATACCTTAGAGGCCCCAGGAGTGCCTAGGTATGGACTTTGTTTTGGGGTTGCCTAAGACACCAAGGGGTCATGACAGTGTGTTTGTTGTGGTAGACCGGTTTAGTAAAAGGGCACACTTCATTCCATGCAAGAAAACCAATGATGCTTCACATATTACAGGCCTATTCTTTAGGGACATTGTAAGAATCCATGGACTGTCACTGAATATAGTAAGTGACAGAGATAGTAGGTTTGTGGGTCACTTCTGGAGGACCCTTTGGAAGATGTTGGGGAATAATTTGTCTCTCTCTTCATCCTACCATCCATAGTTAGATGGAAAAATGGATGTATTCGATAGGTCACTTGGAAACTTACTAAGATGCTTGACTAAGAAACATGAACAGTCATGGGATCACATTATAGGCCAGGCAGAATTTGCCTATAATGACTCCATTAATAGGAGTATTGGTAAAATCCCCTTTGAGATAGTATATGGCACCAATCCTAGAGGGATCTTGGATTTGAGGAATCTCAGTTTGCAGGAAAAAAGGAGTGCCCAAGGAGAGTCATTTGCAGAACAAATGAAAGAGCTTCATGATCAAGTCAACAAGATTCTACAAAAGCCAAGGGAGAAGTATAAGTCAAAGGCATATCAAAGAAGGAGGGATTTTCAGTTCAAGGTGGGGGATATAGTACTTTCTTACCTCTAAAAGGAAAGACTACCCAAGGTTCAGCCTACCATGTTGCTCATGAAGAAGATAGGACCCTTGAAGATATTGCATAAATATGGCAAAAATGCATATGAGGTGGAGTTGCCCCCTGATTTGGGAATTTTACCAATTTTTAATGTATGTGACTTATATCCCTATAAGGGACCATCACCAGAAGTAGGTCAACCCATTCTTACAAATTTTGGAGATGATGATTGGGTTAAATATTTGCCTACCCCAATCCCTCTATAGTTAGACAGTATACTAGATTCTAAGGTGATCAAGAAAATAAGGAAGGGTACTTACAAAGAGTATCTAGTCAAGTGGCAGGGACTACCAGAAGTTGAAGCCACTTGGATGGCTGAGGCAAACATTCTAAAACATGGGGTCACCATTGAAGACCTCCTAACTCAAGGGACTTGAGTTCTTTGTCCCAGGGGAGTATGGTGCAGAGCACCTCCCATATTGGTGTGGTTTGTGTGTTTTAGGGTTGTGTTAGGTGTTTTGTGTGGGATGGAATAATATCCACTAGGTTGGATCCAAAGTTGCTCATCTCCATGTTTGTAAGAGCCAAAAGTGCTCACTAGGTGATTTTGTGGTCATTTTGACCTAGGAGGGTAAAAAGTGATTTTTTTTTGTAACTTGTGTTTAGAAATTATTCTAGGACCCTAAGTAACCTAACTAAGGTCATGGAAGTCAAAAACATCCATCGAGTTGACTAAAATAGTCAAATATAAAAAGTTGCTCGAGCAAATTTTATAACTTTGTGCAAGAAGTTGCAAATGGAGGTTGGAGCGGTTGTAACTACCCATGATCAGGTATTTGAGCATAGATCTTTTATTTTTAGAGGTTTAATTTAGTTTTGGATTGCATAGCATATTTGTGTACTTTCTATACAGATTGTAGACTGTGTTTCTTGGTAAACTGCATTATTTCTTGCTTTTTGTACAGATTGAATTGGGTGATCAGACCCCATGATAGTGTAGTGGTTTGAATTAGCTCTCTTATACATTTAGTAGTTTGATTTCAAGTTGTATTAGTGTAAATTTGTAATAATATTTAAGCCACTAGTTTGTGAGCTCCATTTACAGAGTTGCAGTGGTAAATATGGCTCTAACCTAAGCATCCACTGGTGGAAATGGCTGAAACCATGGGGGATGAAGGGTTATGGTCTATACATTTAGTTTTTTATTTCTTTTTTTTTTTGGCAACATGGTTCCTAGACTGGGAATGAAACCTTATGGCTAACTGTTAGGAACAAGTGAGCCTGGACATGGTAAAGATCAAATTGCATAGAGCACCCATGATCTTGAATGGTGAACTTAGTGGCATGTGTATAAACCCTAAAGTGTTCCCATGAAGTATCAAATGGTGAGAAGTAATGACAGGAAGTTTGAAGTCCAATTTGGAGACATTTTGTGTTGACTAGCCCAAAGGCCTAAAATATAGGCTGAAAACTAGGGCATTGTGATAACTAGGGTTGTGGCTGCATTCAAAAGCTAGGATTTTGGATTCTAGTAGTGTTGGTGGATACATTGAATATTTTCAAGGTCTTCTATGAGGTTATTTGGAATATTTGGGAGCTTTAGACCCAAAACAATGAAATTTGACCTACTAGGAAATAGGGCTATTAGACCTACTAGTGTATTTGGCAACAATTAGATTGTTGGAGTGTCCAGAGGAGTTGGAATTGATTCCAATGGGTTTTTAGTGGAACTAGAAGATATAAAAGAGTCCATGAGGTGTGTGGGAAGATCCTAAGCAAGGGTTTGGGATTCTAGGGAAAGATGTAGTGAAAAACCTAGGAAGTTGAAAACCTAGTTGGACTAGTTGATCCTAGGGGAATCTTGTGTCTTCCACAAATCAACTATGCCTAGGAGGAAATTTGATAGAGAGGATCTAGGAGATCCACATTGGAGAATTTCACATAGGAGGATTAACCATTGGATGGTTAGAAGAGATTAGAAGCAATTTGGGAAATAAATCACTAAAACCCTAAACCCTCTGCATCAATATCATCCTTAGAAAATAACTTCCTCGCACATAGAATTGGTCAATTTTTTTTTTAATGTAATAAAATATTATAAAACATATGTTTATATTTAGTAATATTTAATTTTTTATGAGAAAGCGTAGAAGTCTTACTATTTGTTTTGTATGATATATGTCATAAATTATGTTGGCTTTATAATCATGAAGTATGTGTTAAGAAAGATACTGATTAGGAAAGCATGGGAAAAAAATAAGAAAGCCAATTAAGCTAAGAAGAGTGAGACCAAAGAATCAAGGGCTCAATATGTTATGGATAATTCAAGTTCAAAAAAATCAGCTCAACAATTGTATTGCATTTAATGTTCTCATTGTAAGAAATAATGATAGACTAAAGAAATGCGTTGGAATCTTCATCCTTGTATATGTGAACAAAGGAATCATTTTGAAAAAATATGTTTCAATAGAGAGAGAAAAAATAAAAATCTATGAATGTTATATGTAGATTAATTATAGATGGATTTTTCATCCAATTGATAAAATGTCACAAATATGCTAGAACAATTTGTGTAAGTGCAATTGTTCACATGTCTATATAATAGAATTCAAACTAAGTTTGAATATTGAAGTCAAGTGCCTAGTGATTGATTGTTATGACTAATATAATGAAATGTGATATGTAATTTGAAAGCCAACAAGTTATCTCCATGTTATATAAAAATAAGGCCTCGTTTCGTTAGTGGAATTGGAGCAGAATTGGGCGTGGAACTTCTGCTTTTTTTCCAAATCCACCGTTTGTGACGCTCAACTACAATTCGGGTTTCAGATATCAAAATTTGGTTTAGGCACCAAAATTGATGACACTATCTTCCCACCCAATAGGTGGAATTTGAAATCATCTTCTAGGTTTTGGGTTTCGGGTTATTCAATGTTGTCAGCATCTACGTTGAATACAATGTCTAAAGTGCATCATGCATAGTCAAAATCGGGGAAGGATGCATCCCATCTAATACGCCAATAAATCTAGCAAGTGAGGAAAAACATCTACCCACTGTAACTACCCATGCATGACTATGACAAGATACTACCTAGAGCATCTTAAAATTTGTTTGTAATGAGAAATGGGCATAAGAACACCTTAGGTCATTTCCCTATCCAATTTCTACCTTTGATAATCTTTGCATGCAAATTTTATTTCCTCGGGATTTGGTTAGGGCCCAGCTGAAGTCTTAGAACTCAAATCTAATGATTTATTTCAACGTATTTTCATTGTGGAAGTTGGGCTCAAAAAATTCTGGTTTTTCTACATTCACAAAAATAATTTTAAATAACTTAAAATGATTGTAAAATTAATATTGAATTTTTTTATTTATATTTTAATAAAGACTAAAATAAAATTTAAACACATTCATACATGGTTAGAAAGGATAAAGTGATGCTTAAATTTAAATTTTAAAATATAAAAAATAAATAGTTTAGAATTAATTTAATTATTATTGATGGAGGTTGATTGGTAAAAGCATTATGTAATACGTATGAAAATCTTGATTGGCTTCCTTTTGTAGGCGTGAGGCAACCTTTATTGACAAGAGCTTATTGTGGTAGATATAAGATCACAAAGTCCAATTAAAGGAGGGCGACCTCTTCTTACAAAATAAGATTAATTTTAACTTAAATAAAATAACTGTAATTAATATTTTTAAATATTTTGGTTAATAATAACAAATTGACATTTTTATAGAAATTATAAAATGAATAGAAGAATAAACAAAAATAGTGAAGTAATATTATTTGTTAATAAACCGTTTAAACTATCTTGGGAATACACATGTCTTGAGAAAGACTAAATAAATAGGTATTTGACTTTTACAAGGCCTAGATACAACAATGATGGAAGTGTAAGGAAAACACAACAAAATACTTAGTTGCAAAGACTCAACTTTCAAAGCTTCTAGATCATTTATTAATTCACTCAACATCAAGATGGAGGTATGTTTACAAATTAACCATGTGCCTCACTAAACTTGTTGTGACTAACATACTTAATTTTAGTTTGAGACAAATTATTTTTCATGTACATGCCTAATTTTAGTGAGAGACAAATTATTTTTGATAATACATGAGAAGTTACAAACTACTCTCTTCTTGTGATGTTTATAGATGTCAAAAAATAATTGTGATCTAAAATAGTTATAAAATAGTAAACATCATTTTTAACATGATTATTTTTCAAATTTTTATATATTCAAAATTTCATTTAATAGATTTTATTAATCCATATTATTTGTTTCTTCTATTATATTTTGTTAATTTTTGAGCCTGTCAAATGAACAACTTTAGTTCACCAATTGAAACCATGAAATTTGTGGTGTCTATTAACAACTCTCACAACTCACCATGTATTTTCCCTTTGTCTACATAAAAAAATGCTGAAATATAATTGTTAAAAAGTTCAATATTATTAATATCTTTCCATAAATCAAAGAGATGTGGTCTGCTAAATTGTAGTTTGCTAAATTATAATGACTAGCACTTACACCTAACAGAGGTGCAATGATTACGCCGATATTCTACTTCATCTTCTTGTGTTTTTTCTCTACTTCATCTTCTTGTATTTTTTGTTATTTTATTTTCTTTCCCCTCTTACTTCTTCTTCATTGTAGTTGTTCACAATATTTTTACATTGTTCAAAAATTGAAACAAATACAATAATTAATATTTTACTCTTTTTTTCATAATCTCTGAAGAATTGCAATACTTATTGCTGTTCAATTTTATTTTAATTGTCTAGACTTATTGCTGTTCAATTTTACTTTAACTGTCTAGAGTTTGATCCTGATGTTAAAACTAGTAGACAAATTGGAAACCACAAAACAAGACACAAGGTTTAACGTGGTTCACCAACTTGGCGACATCCACCAGAAAGCAAAGCAAATCTATTATATAGCCATTACAACTTAGTTACATAAGGATTTCTCTTCATATTTATACAATAGTCTTCAAGAGAAGATGAAGAGACAAAGAAGAGATTATGAAATGAAAAGCCATGGAAGAAGAAATGAACAGTTGGACTTCACATCCAACAATCTCCCACTTGAAGTTCAACTCATGCTGCAACCTCACATCTGGACAATCTCCCACTTAAACTCTGCTTTCCCTTATCAAAACCCATGGTAATAAATTTTCAATACACAACCACCATAGCTGGAATAGCAACCACAACTAGTTGCTAATCACATCCAACTAACCATACACCATTAGTAGATTTATGCCCACATAACCAGCCCATACAACAAATCACCATGTAAAAAATACCATCTTCCAACAACAACACACCAAATCCTGATGTGCAAAAATCTAGAAGACCATTATAGAGCAATCTGCATGTTGCATGAGCAATGTCAACCAAAGGTTGACTCAAATCTACCAATTCTGCACATAAAAGGTGTGATAATAACTTGAGATGATTTGCAAACAGCAACCAACCTGCTGCAAAAACTCACATGACATCTTCCAAGTCCTCATGAAAAGATCTCATATTGTACAGTTAAAAAACAATGAAGTACAACCACAATAGATGATCTCAAAAACTCTTAGAAGAGACACCCATGCAAACCATAACTCATCCTTCTACCAACACCGTCAAGTGCGTAGCTGTGCCAAGTATGATCTCCTTTACCTCCCCAAATAAGAGTATTTACAACATCCAACCACCATGGATGAAAGCTCTTGTTAGCAAGAAGATCAAACTCAAAAACATTCCAAAACTAGGAACAATCTCAACCTTCTCCTAAACCCAAATGCACAAGGAGATAAATATGTCAAGTAGACCAAGAGTGGGGAGTAAGAATGATCCTCCAGGATAAACCAAGTCATAGTGACTCTTCTCCAAGAACAATCTCCTCTAGGTCTGTAATAAACTCGCGTCCATCCATAGGTGTAGGCTCCTCGGTCTTCTTGCTGAAACCTCTAAAGAGAAACCGTCTCAACAAATGTTCTCTAAACCCAAGAGAACTGCAGCCTCAGCCAAGCCTCTTAGTTTTCAAGAGCACCTCCATGGCCAATCAGCCAATGTACTCGATACCAAGAGCACTAACCATGACCAATTGTCAAAACTCCCACTGCACATCTGCATAACCTGGGAAGACAACATGACAACTTGATCTCCACAAACCAAAACATCATGCTCCAAAGAGCAAAACCTATCAAGAGAACCTATATCATGCCAAAGCTCTAATCTAGAATCAAGAACCTACCATGGCACAATAACAAACATCTCCAATCACATGGAGGGAACCATCTCATGACAACAAAATTATTGCTACCAAATTAGAACTCCCACCGCAGTGTGACACTGAACTAATCATGGTATCAAAAAAAAAAAATCTGAAAAATGATACCCAACATCACACTATAGTTATACCTGAAGCTGCAAATACTTTGTCACAATAAAATTTCCAACGCCTACAATCATAAGCAGAAAATCAAACCTCCTCACCATATGAGGAAAATGGATTAGGTTTCTCCACACTCTGTATCATCATCTCTAACCAGAACTTTCTGCCAGAAGTTTTTGCTGATATATGCCGCCACAATACTAAGAGAATCAATAGAATTTTTTTTTTTAGCTTCTGGAAAAATCTCCTCTAGAAAATTTAAAGTTTCATTTATAGACAGAAAATCCAACTGAGACCCATCAATTTCCAAACCTCTGCATGCATCACAAGGTTCCCCATTAATTCTGATGGTCATCTCTACAAGAGGAGTGCAACAAGATCGATGAATAGGGTCTTCGCATCTAGTGAATTCTAAAACAAATAATTGCCAAATGATAGGAGCCCTCTCTGCTCTCCCTCTCCACGGCCTTCCATCTTCCATGCTCTACGCCTCTTAGATAGCACATCCAGCTCCACCGTTTGGAGGGCTACACCAGAATTGGAACAGAGGACTTCCAGGGAGGAAATGGATCGAGCGGTGGCAACAACTCGACATTTCCTCCGGGAAAATTCAACTGCCAAGGCATGCCCAATCCAACCGGGCGTACACCCTGTCACAAATACTACTTCGTCCCATGTGCTTGCACTTTTCTTCTTATTTCCTCCAGACCTCCCCATTTCTAGATTATTCAATGTAGAACAATATACAGAGATCCTTTATCACACAACGAAACACGCGCTGCCTCCCAAAACGATTGGATTTATACAACCCACATATCGTATCGGATTCAAACTACCAACTTATCGTATTGTGTTATAAAACCCAAAATGGGTCGTCTGGACTCTTGGCGTAGGACAACAAAAAACAATAACAATTGCGGCCTGTGCGTCTCACACCGGAAGGCAAGGAAGCACGCTTGAGAAAGAAGCCAAAAAACCGTTGCACGAAGCTTAATATGCAAGGCAGTTATACCAATTTTGTTGCATCTTTGTGCAACATCTTGTGCTGTGACCAATGCAGCATACAATGATGATTCATCTCTGTCAGCTTTGACCTTCATGCCACCAGTAAGGCGGGCAAGTGTTTCCTTTCCAGAAAAATCAGTTACATGCACAAATATATCATTGAATGAAGCAAATATGTGGGCTACACTAAATACATGTTCTACTTCCATAACTGCAAGTCTTAGACTAACATTTTCCTCCTTAACTTCTCTGGTTTTCTTCTTCCCAGATGTTAAGTTGTAAGAAGCCTCGATTTGAGAATTTTGAGCGATTGCTGTAACTCTGCTGCTTCTTGGCCTCTCAATTTTATAAAAAAAAATTTATTTTATTTTTTATTTTAACAGAACAACAGTAAATGCCTCTTTGTCTCCCCTCCGTCATGTTGCACTACTCTGCCCTGCTTTCCTGAATCTTTCGAGGCTCTGATATCAATTGTTAAAACTAGTAGACAAATTGGAAACCACAAAACAAGACACAAGGTTTAACGTGGTTCGCCAACTTGGCTACATCCACTAGAAAGCAAAGCAAATCTATTATACAGTCATTACAGCTTAGTTACATAAGGATTTCTCTTCAGATTTATTCAATAGTCTTCAAGAGAAGACGAAGAGTCAAAGAAGAGAATATGAAATGAAAAGCCATGGAAGAAGAAATGAACAGTTGGACTTCACATCCAACACCTGAAATGAACAGTTGGACTTCACATCCAACACCTGACTCTGCCATACACAGTTACAACTCTGCTGGATATTGTTAAGGTTCACAAAACCTCAATTTCCGTCTCTTTTGTCTAACCACTAACCACTCCGCCCTGTTCTATTTTATTGTGTCCAGTCTTTCAATAACTGCAGCCACCAGTAAAGATCCCACTCCTACCCAGTGGACATTTCCAATGGCATTCAACACAGCTACTGCCGTAGTAAGTTTAATGCCAGGGTAGTTTGATATCTGAACAATGCATAACAAACAAATTTTCTTTTAAAAGGCAAAGCCGTAGTAAGTTTATTGCAAGAGTAGTTTGATATCTGAACATTGCATAACAAACAACTTTTCTTTTAAAATTTTCTTTTAAAAGGAAAAGATAATGCATAATAAACTAATTTAAAACAAATTTTCTTTTAAAAGGAAAAAATCATTTAATCTTTGACCGATAACAAAGATAACAATGATTACTTGAATTGATATGTAAGATACAGTTCTTATCAGTGTGTTCGTACTATTATTTTGTATTACATATGTTCAACTTAGGTCAAGATAACAATGATTACTTGTATGAATATGTAAGAATACAGTCCTTATCAGTGTGTTCTGGATTATTATTTTATATTACATATGTTCAACTGAGGTCAAGACAAAGCTGATATTTACATTCCTTAACAAAGAAGATACTGACCGGAATACAGTCCTTATCAGTGTGTTCTGGATTATTATTTTGTATTACATATGTTCAACTGAGGTCAAGACAAAGCTGATATTTACATTCCTTAACAAAGAAGATACTGACCGTTCAATAAATCAAACCTATGGTTCCATCTTAACAAATTTAAGATTTGTGAAGAAATTTTGCTGCTGGAATCCTCGTTCCAAAGAGCTTTATTTGGCCACTTGGTAAAGATGGATACTTACAAGCTCCTAAAAGTCATGTTCAAGACGTGCACACATCATGGCTGGAAATGTTTGCAGTTTGACTTTTCTAATGATGAATTTGGCATGAGCTACAATTATAGCTATGACCCAGTTAGAGAGTATATACAGTTTGTGGACAACAACAATTTTTCTGTTGATGGCATTCTAACCGACTTTTGAGATGAATGGCATTCTCACCGTTTTTCAAGTTTTAACTCAAAAGGAGAATAGGTGGTAAGATCCGTAATCCTGAAATGCACTATTTGGTTCGGAGAATAAAGATCTGGAAAGTATGTTAAATTTCCAAGTTCAAAAACATTCCCAGGTCTGAAAAGTAAACGGAGATTAATAATAGACTACCAGTCTTTGGCATCCATAGTCACAGTTTCCTTTAGATTATTCAGAAAATTACAACAATACCAACCAAACCTGTACAAATTCTGCTAGAAAGCAGTGAAATAGCCTAGTCTGTTTTAATAAAATTCCTTAAAACACATGAATTGATGAATAACTGAAGAACAAGCCTTTCTAATAAGTATCCTATGATAATTCTAAGACCCCTCTTCAAAGAATTGATTTGAGCTCCTAAGAAAATGATATATATATTTCTGACAAAAAGCAGTGAAGTGGCTCAATCTGCAAACTTTTAAGCAAATGCATTTAGCTGATGTAAAGTTAGACTCCACAAACTTCGCCAGCGTCCTCCCAGCCTGTGCCAAATTGGGAGCCTCAGAACAGGGGATGACCATCCATCAATGCGTAATCGAATGCAGGGTGCGTGAACTGTATGGAAAAATGCCTCAAAGCAATGTAATCTCATGGAATGCTATGATAGCAGGATATGCACAGAATGGATTTTCCAAACATGCTATATTTCATGTTATGGATATAGTCATCGGAAGGTCTGTTAAAGTAATTAAGAGTTAGGTGATACAAGTTTATGAAGTCTTGGCTATCAAGCTTTCCGAAGACTATCAGTCTGCCAAGCCATACTCTGTCACCACTAATCCCCTCAAATTAGATCTGACATATGATTGCTCCCAAATGCCCAGACGTTTCTTTGCTTGAAGAAGGATGAAATTTTATGAAAAGGAGTGTCATGCTCACAGCCACATACCTACAAAACTTAGCTGAGCCTCAACTCAAAACATTGAAAACATACAAATTGATTGCTCTAAAAAGACACAGTATTTTCTAGCCTCTGCCACAAACAGAGTACTTAAAATTGAAATATCCATGAAGTTCGCACGCCCAAAAAACCCTAAATTTTCCCATGTAATAAAACTGTAAATTCGAGGGAACCAAAAAAAAGTAAAAGAATTGCTATTATTTTACTGCTAAAAGCGCAAAAACCATATAAGCGGACGTCATTTGCACTGTGCTTTAGAAGGATTGGTGAATGTTACAAGCTATCTTCCAGCTTTGTTTCGATTCCACACAATTTTGTTATAAAAAAAGTGCAGACAACTTGAGGCACATTCACGTTTGAATGGTAATTTTTTCTTGAATATCCAGAAGAATACAAATATTGTGGACTCAAACGGCCCATCATGATCACACGCTACAGATAGATGGTGTGGACACGGGTTGCCCAAACCCTGATGAATCTCAGGCTATAACTTACCCAAGCAGGCGTCCGTTTATATAGGTTGTTCATGGCGGAATTTTCGCTCTTATCCCCGACGGCGAAGGCGGTTGCGATGGTTATCTGTTTACCCAACCGTTGTTGGCGAGGGAGAGCAGTGTGCCACAGCAGCAGGATGGGTTACATACTGGCACAAAAAGACGTCCTCTCTGGAAACCCTAAGTAACACAAAAAAATTGAATAATGTAAAACTCTCACCCCACTTTACAGCTCAAATGTAAAAACCACGGTAAACATACTCTATGGAAGTTTCAGAACTCCCAGCATATACCTTCCACTTTTTGCTGGGACACGGGTGTTTAAAGAAGCAGCTGCAAAGTGTTTTCCTCACCTTCTGCTGATTCAGGGCCTTGTGGGTGCTCCTCTGGCGTATTGGTCATCTGCAATATGGAATTCTGGTATTCCCCATACAAGTAAGATGTAAATCCCCACAAAGCCAAAGCGAAAGCCATGCCTTTCTCCCCAGTGAACTTCTCACGGAATATGAGAACCGAAAGCACCTCCACCAGAGGTGTCAAAGAAGCCATGAATACCCCACTCAACAGAGAAGAAGTCAAAAAGATAACACCATACAACCCAATTGAGTAGAGCTGCCAGCAGACTGCGTTCCACGCCAGCGCCATATAGTAATTCAATTCCCCAACATCGAATGATCTTCCCTCCCTCCCAACAGCCTGGAAATCCTTGTTCACAACCATGCCAATGGTACAGAAAAGGGTCGCCGAAGTGGACATAATAACCTGCATCTCCATAACCAGAGTGTATGTTATTCGACGAGTACTTTTCTTATAGACAAGCTCAATCGAAGGAAGAATGAATCCATAAAGGGCAGCTGCAGCGGCTGTAGTGAAAAATCCAAGCCAATACTGCCCAGCTGTGACTCCCTCCGGCCTGTCACCTCCGGCGTGCAAGGCCAACAAAACTGCTCCCATGGTGAGCAAAACAAGAGCATTGATTGAAAATGGGGTAAACCTCTGCTTTACTAAGATGAAGGCAAAGATTGCATTGAAGGCAAGCTGAGGGGCAACGAGGAGAGAGGCGGTGGAGAGAGGAAGGTAGGCGATCCCCCATGAATACAAGAAATTATCCAGGCCACTGAGGAGGCCTATTACGATGGATGCAAGGCAGAGCTTGGGGGTTACATGAATATTTTCTGAAGAGGGCTGTTTTATCCGGGAAGAAATCCAAATTGGGAGAATAAGAAGAGGACACCCTGCAGTCTGAAGCCATGCAATAAGCCATTTCCGAT
This sequence comes from Thuja plicata, assembly GCA_018584345.1. Classification (NCBI taxonomy): domain Eukaryota; kingdom Viridiplantae; phylum Streptophyta; class Pinopsida; order Cupressales; family Cupressaceae; genus Thuja; species Thuja plicata. The sequence goes on along the minus strand of MU225805.1, from coordinate 559,686 downwards.
TGCCACCATGCATGAAATAGAAGCGAGTTAACAAGGAACCTGCGGTTCCTCCAATGCACAAAGCCGCACAGTTGAAAATGACGAGGATCCATTGCCCGACGCTTTTCTGGTTGGAATCCATTCGGCACAGTTTCATATACCATTTCTTCTTTGCCTTGGAAATTTATAAACATCATTGAGTATCAGTTTGCCATTTGGCAAAAGTGGGTGGAAAATAGAAACCCGTCTCCACAGGAGGAAGATAAAATCTGATTCCACGTTTTGCATGCCAATGTTCAAGTCGTTTTGGCCACACAATTTAATGGATTGACCGTATTAATTAGCTGTTTATATGATTGTATTCATTTATGCAGAACATATATTAAAGTTTGATTCCACGTTTTATAATGGGCCCGGCATAATGGACTGACATTATTACTTTTGTCGATTGTATTCATGCACTCATTCATTTATCTCAACTACTAATAGCACATAAGGGTACAATAGGTACACCGAAGAAAGTTTTAGTGATGTGTAATTTAGATGAAGTGTTGTATAATTCATTTTAAAGTGTTGTATAATTCAAATTTTTATGATTGGAAATATGAGCATAGCAATGATTTTCAGAAGTAAGAAAACAAGAGTAATTTGAATATTTTGATATTTGAAACTTTGATTGTAAAGTGATTGTTATTACATTTGAAAAGCTTTTCGCTTGTTGTAAGTGAGAAGTACATAATTGATTATGTTTTTTGAAGGGGATAAACATAATACTGTGTACTATATTTTTTCTTATTTTCTAACTTCTCCATAAAAATATTTGTCCTGTAAGGGTCAGTATTGAAATGGTGGTGAAATATAATACATTGTAAATATAATACAACGTAAGCTTGGTGAATTGTTTGAATATCCAAGTGGTTGAGCTTGAGAAGAGATTGAACATTGCCTTTTAGAGTATGTTATTTTGTTACCCTGTAAACATCAAGTTAAAATAACAATTTAAGAGTATTGAAGTAAATAATTGATGCAAAGAACAAAAAGGTCGTGATCTTAAGATGTTACCTTGCAATCTACGCATATTTTTTTGCCTCTTGAGTCATCTCATTGGCGTATCTGAAGTTGTCCTTTTCACCAAACATCTTAGTATGTGGAGGCTACAATCTGTCCAAGGTCCTTTGAGGAGGGGCCCATTTTACTTGACATATGACATACTAAAATTTAAGTAAACCCCATGAAAAGACCTAAGAAATGGACATTAAAAATATGTAGAAGCGAAATCCATTTTAGTCATGCCTGTCATTTTAGGAAGATATGACCATCTTTCCTTGATAAATTTTTCTTTCCACCACCCATTTCTTCAACTGAATCAAATAATGTGGAAACTTAAAAGTAAATGAAACGATATATGATTACAACTTTGGAAAAAAGAAGAAGACAAATTTGTTTAATACTAATTAATTATTGAATAAAATTACTTACTTTTCAAATATATAATTGAAACTGTAGAATTCAGTCTCCAAAATTGCTAAAAACTCTCAAATGGTCTTTTGGTTATAAAATTTTGGAGAAAAAGTCGCAAATTGTCTTTCCAAGATTTTCAATTTTCATTTTTCTATAAGAAATATAAATAAGACTATTATCAGTAGTGAGATAAATGTAACTGTCATTAATTTGCTAAATTTTGCTTTCAAAAAAAAAATATATATATATGAGTGATTTTTCTATTGACATCTCAAAACACAAATTAACTTACTAAATTTTATTATTAGAACTATATATATTTTTCTACACTTATTATGCCAAATAAACAGGAAGCTTGAAAAGTGTTGATTTTCTCTGAAAATCTAGAAAAAGTCAACCATTGTTAGCATCCAAAATAGCATGGTAAGAAAACCCAGCAAATCTGTCAGTTACATTTTTTTCCAAGAGTTCTGGTAAACCTTAAAATTCCTTGTCACCAAATCAGCATACCTGGTTTATGGTTGTATGCATCCCATATGCTTGGTCGATATCCATCCTCTGTAATTGCTCCTTCATACTGCGAAGAAAAGAAAAACCCACTTAAATCATTAAATCATTCATTCAATTTGCTAAGTATGAAGAAAACCAAAAACCGCTGAAATCATTCAATCTGCTGGAAGGAAAATAATCAATTTCTCCATGTATGTCTATTGGTAGTGTACAGACAATCAATACTTGGAGTAGGCCTGATACTTTGTTCGTCATTTTCATGTTTTTCTAATTGCTCTGAAAGGTTATATGTTATTAGTGCAAGTTAATGGCAAAAAATATACGAAGAAAATAATTGATCTTAAAAGAGCCCAAGCTACAAAGGCACAAAAAACCATGCCAGAATTAGAATGGTAGAAAAGGCGATACAGTGATGATGGTATTGGTTAGTATGATGCTTTTAAACAACATAAAGTCAAAAAGGACTTCATTGCCAACATTAACAAAAGCAAGCTTCGTACCTTGTGGGATGAATTCACAGAAATGATTGAAAACAATGAGTTACTTCTAGACTTTGAATGCAGAAGTGGAAATACGCGGTGAGGACAAAATGGGAAATGAGGAACATCAGTTAAATATTAAAAGCAAATGCAATTAATAATAAATAGAAGGCAAATGTCTTAATGCAAAGGAAAACGAATGCTCAAGATTAATGCAATCATATTGCATTGTCTTTAATGCCCTCACAACCATTGATTGCAAAGGGAGTTGATTTTGTTAAGAGAAGGAATGCCTTCCATGTCATTAAGTGCCCAAATCTAGTTATGCAACGTTGTTGTAATATGTTTTTCATTTTCTCTTTTTTAGGTGGAGATTCATAATCTCTTTGGGGGTATCCATTTGGACCAAAATTCCTAGTGAGCTCATTGAGAACCAAACAACCATTTTTAATAATATTTCAATAAACACCCGCACCCTATTTATTCTATTATGAATAAACATTCGATTAAAACTATACTATTCTATCTAATTAATTTTATTAATTTTGACATTCAATTAATATTTAAATAAAAATATACTATTCTATTTAATTATTATCATATTATTTTTAAATATAGTTGATTTTTCAATTTAATCTATTCTTTTTTGAAAATTTGAATTTACTTCTAACAAAGATTAAGAAGCCTTTTATTTATTTCTATCAAATATTAATATGTAATTTTTTTTCTTATAATAAGCTTGCAAATTTATTCTCAGAACATAATGATTGTCATCTCATCATTTCTGTGAATTTGATGTTACTTGTAGTAAACATAAGAAACATGGATTCACTAACACCTCAAACATTTATTTATGATTTGTTTAGGCATTAAAATATAATTTTAATTCAAAAGACTTGTCTTATAGTACACTTTTCACTTTTAACTTTAGACTTGTACAATTATATTTGTTAGAACAATACATTTTAAATAGTGCTTGTTTCTGTGCAGTTGCATTATAATGAAAAATTAGAGAAGTATTTTTTTTCTCTAAAACATACTATACGAGGTATTTACAAAACCATATGTATCTTCTTATTTGTGATAGAGTAAGGTAAAATAGTATGACCTTCTATGTACGATTTGGAAGAAATATTAATGAGGATTTCGTAATTCATATATAGAATTTAATCTAGTGATATTTTTATATTTCTAATTTAAATTTAATATAGATTTCAAACTTATGAACAACTAAAAAGTATATATTTAACTTCATCAAAACATGAAAAAGACTAAAATCTATTTGATATAAATAAAGAATGTGTTTGTTCAGAATAATGCATTTTAAATAGTGCTTCTTTTTGTGCACTTACATTATAATGAAAAATAAGACAAATATTTTATTTTCCCTAAAATATATTATACAAGGTATTTACAAAATCATATGTTATATTCTTCTTTGTGATAGAGTAGTGAAAAATAGTATGACATTCTATCTATGATTTGAATGAAATGTTAATGAGGATATTGTTTCCTGATTCATATATGTAATTTAATCTAGTGATATTTTTATGATTCTAATTTAAATTTAATATAGATTTCAAAGTTACGAAGAACTAAAAAGTATATATTTAACCTCATCAAAACATGAAAAAGACTAAAATTTATTTGATATAAATAAAGTCCACATGTACTTTGAATTTATTTGGATAAGAGGAGTTGGATATATTAATTGTAATTTAGTTGTAACCACCTATTATCTAAGATGAGTTTTATTGTGGTGACATGTTTTCTTATTCATGTTTCTTATGTGATAGTCTTTTTTTATTAAATTAAGTAGATAAGTGTCACAACCTATTATAGATATGACAAAAAAATCATTAGAACAATAAGTTGTTGCAAGACCAAACAACAAGTTTACCCCTAGGTAACCAAAAACAACATAGCAAAGTTGAATCACCACTAAACGTTGAACAACTACCTAATGACGACCAGGGAACAAGGACAAAAGGGTGGGTTGATGCATAATGACCCCTTTTCTCACAATGCACAAGTATCCAAGAAGAAACATTTTCCTTTGAAGAAGCGAACGAAGCTATGTTGGTGGAGCCATCAAAACAAGTAGATGAGTTCAATAAGAAAGACTATAGTAAATATTATTAAAAGAAGCAAAGAAAAAATGGTAATCTATCCAAATTATTTTCACCAATACCCCATGGAGGATTTAAATAGCTCCTTGTATTTATTTTTTAATCTTAATGCTTTTTAAATTATGTGTGTTGTACCACACATAGAGTAGACATGAACCTATGGATAAATTTAGAGTTGAACTTTGAGAGACTAATAATTGTACCTTCAAGGTCCTAGAGTTTCCTATCTTCAATGAGCTCCTATGTCATCTTTTCACATCAAGCATAGTTGTGAAGCACTTTCTAAGAAGAATGGTTAATAAGATTAGCGTCAATGCTTATAGAATCTAAAATATTCTTCTCTAGAAAGGGGCTAGCATTTGTATTGTCGATGTATTCCACCATGTCTTTAGTTTTGTTTTGTTCCTAGTTGATTTTAGAATTTTCCATAGTTTCTATCACAAATATCACCTCCACATCCTTGGTTTCAATTTTGGGATAGCCAACTAGCCCATGAGATCTCCTTAGCTTGGCACACACCCCATCGATAGCATCATCCTCCCTATTCTCAAGATTTTTATCCAAAGCTATATCATCCTTAGAAAATGACTTCCTCTACATTAAATTAGGCATATTATACTTCTTTTTGTTTTTATGTATTAAAAAATAGGATGAAAATATTTAGATATTCATTAATCTTTAGTTTTATTTAAGAAAAAGTATTGGACTCTTACTTTATTTTGTATGATATATGTTGGATTTATAATTATGAAAATATGTGCTATAAAGAAAAATGCTTAGGAGAGCATGGGAAAAGAAAAAGAGCCTTTTACGCAAAGAGTGGAAACAAATAATCAAGGGCTTTATATGTTGGTGGTAAGAGAACTATAAATAATGTTATAGATAATTCAAGATCTATAAACCTTGTGCTATCTTGAGAAAGAATAAACAAATATTTATTTAACTTCTACAAGAACTATATTGATAATAAGTGGGTGTACAAGAATAAGTGCAAAACTGATGAGAGTGTTAGGAAAGCACAAGTAATGGCTAGTTGCAAAGGCTCAACTTTCAAAAATTCTAGATCGTTTATGAGTCTAGTCAACATCAAGATTAAGTATATAAATAAATTAAGGATGCGGGTCACTAATACTTGTTGTTGTTATTAGCATGAATAATTTTTGTTTTAAAGACAAATTATTTTTGGTGCATGCATGTATCTTGTGCATATATGAAAATAAATTTATTATAAATTAATTGTGTATCCTATGAATGATTGTTTCTATGTACTACATGAAAGGTTACAAACTACTATATTGTAATGTTTATACATGTCAAAAATATTTTTTATCTAAAAAATTTACAAAATAATAATTATTATTTATTATTCTATAAAACTAGTGTGACTATTTTTCAAAATTTTGTATATCTAAAATCTCATTTTAAATTACTTTATTAATCAATATTGTTTGTTTCTACTATTTTATTTTTGTTTTTATTTGAGCATCTAAAGAAGTGATCGATTGTACTTCATCAATGTAATGACAAAATTTGTGGTGTTTAAATTGACAACTCACAACTCACCATGTATTTTTCCTTTCTCAACATGAAAATAGGATGGTGCAACATGATTTTAAAAAAGTTAAATATGTGTTGATGTCTTTCCATAATATTAGAGAGATGTGGTCTACTAAATTGTAAAGATTGCAAGAGATACATGTACAAACTAAATTTATTAAAAAGTCGTGCAAAATTTGTATAAAATGAAGTTGTAGAAAATTCATTCGAGATATATATAAATGTTATTACAAGTCTAATTACTGAGAGGGGAGGAGTGAATCAGTAATCCACAAATTCATTTAATTCAACTTCTTTGAACTCTATGCACCAAAACATTCAATAAAAACTAATATAAGTAAGACTTTCAATGCATACATCCACAAGTAATCAACCACATAATGTAAAAAGTGTCATATTTATCTCGTGGAAAACCAAATAGGAAAAAACCACGATGTGAGTTGGTACCCACAAAGTATGTACTCTTTTGGAATACACCCTGTTAGGAGCCTACCCTATTAAAAAGGTTTACAAAACACTGTTAGGTGTTACTTGGTTAAGAGATTCACCTTTAGATCTATTAGGATCTTTGCCCTGTTAGGAGTAGCCTTGTTAGAGGATTTACAATAAAGATCTATTAGGATCTACCCTGTTAAGGGATTTCACTATTAGAATGATTATAAAGAAACAAATATTTAATAATATGTGTAATTTGTACTACCACTACATGATCAGATCATTTTAAGACCTGAAACTCATCTTTATACTCTCTACTCTGCAATATCTTGATCACACTTCATTCCTTTACTTGCGCTGTCACCAAATCCGTCTGCAAATCACAATCAACTCTATGCTCTCTCTTTCTTCTTCTTCAACTTTCCAATATATAGATATCCTTCTCTTGACTTGAAATAAAACCTAGATCTGATATATGAACGATCTATATCACATTGTTGGTCCCACTATGAGGAGGGGTGGGTTAATCAGACAAATCAAAACTTAAGCACTTATAAATGAACTCACCGATTCACTCGGTAATACTGAATATAGTAAATAAACAATTCACTAAATAACTCAATAACATAAGCAAAAATACATCTCATATATGTAAATCATTAATTCAAACTTAGCAACATTAGATTTAACCATGTAAACACCAGATTTAACTTAGTTGACACCAGATTTGACGAGGAAAACCAATTTGGAAAAAACCTATGTGGGAATAGTAACCCACAATAAAAATGTACCCTTCTGAATTACGCTTGGTTAAGAACTTATCTTGTTAAAGATTACAAACACATTTGATAAATGTGACCCTATTAGGGGATTTACCTCTGATTTGTTAAGATCTTCACCCTATTAGGAGTGGCCTTGTTAGAGGTCTTTAAACACTCTTTTGTAATGTCACCTAAGTCTAGATTTTACAAATAGGACTGTTAAATCCACTCGATTAAGAGATTTCTCTGTTACAAATATTAATAAGCAATAACAATCTTTGATCTATAAATATAACAAGTACCTTATCTTGTGTCAGGTCCTTTATGCTGAATTGAATACTGGCATCACATACTCCATTGATCTCTTTCTCAAATTGTAGATTCTTCAATCTCTATTTCTCTGTTCTGCTCGGTAAAAGATGTTCTTCAACTTTTTCTTCTTCTCTGTTCAATTCACCAGCCTCTTGTTCTCTATATATTTCTCATTCTTTATATAGAGATACTTTTTCCTGTTAATCTCCTTAATTGGATTTTCCTTCATTTGTACTCAGTCGTTTGAACATCTTCTTCATATTTCTCAACTTGGTAAACCATCTCACTTTTACCTTAGAACTTGTACTTTTCTTGGAACTATCATAATTCTGTTTAACCGCTTGATCTTTGCCTTATATATTCTCATTGAATTTTTACATTTGTAGATCTTGTAAAAAAATTTATTTAATTCATTTCCTCATCCAAATCATCATCGCTTCGCATTAAATTTGATCTTATCATCATTTATTATCAATATACTGTAATCGATAAAACTTGCTTTGCAACTCGATAACTGACTTCAGTCACTGCTCAGTGTCTAACTCATCTTCGGTACTTGGTGCTCGGTAACTGTGACTGACTCACATAACATTTTATCAACTAACCCAGTCTAGCTCAGTAAAGTAACTCTTTCAGTCATAACTTAATTCATTGCAGTTCCTGACTTGATCAGTCAAATATACTAATTTGATAACATCAAATATATAGTAGAAAAAAACTATATCATAGTTACTTCATCATTGTATGATCTATATTTTTCACCCATTTAACTTCTCCTCTTAAGATATGGTAACAAAATAAAAATCAATTAATCAATTGCTTGACATCAATGACAAAATAATAACTGATCTAACCATTTCAACAATCATGATACTTGGTATCACTCGGTCTTCATCATCTCCATCAAATATTCATTAGTAAATCAACCATCTCCCTCTTTGGCATTGATGGAAACAACTATAAAAGTGTAATAGCAATTGATGGTGATAAATCTCAAATACATAACTTTACTCCCTCTAAGTTGATATTTCTATTTCCACTTTGACATTTCTTATCTGAATCTCCCACTTGGATAAATCTTGTGTTTCTGTAACATACATTCTGAATCTCATTCATGAGTAAATATTAGCAATTCATTCTCTCTCAATATCAATATCTCATTTTAGATAAACGTCATCAATTCATTCTTCTCCCTCTTTTATGACAATGTGAAAAATTCATACTCCTGAAAACTTGATCCAGTAGTGGATTATGTTAGCACTTTTTCTTGTAGAATAAATATATAGCAATAAATGCTTGACTCTTTGTTTCCCAATTCAGATTCATACAGGGAAAAGGCTAATTAACAAGGATAAAATTCCTTCTACACTTTGGGCTCCACAAACCTAGGTGGGTACACCTTCAACAGACTACTGATTTTTCAGCAAACCTGACAGTGGATCAAGGATTCATGATCCTTCTTTTTAGGCCACTTGGCTTAGGAAGGATAACCTATTGATTCTCTCTTCAAGGAATCACTATGATGAATTGTATTCAAGACAATTATCTAAACATGTATACTTTAGATAACACAAAATAAAGATTGATTAATATTTGATTTGATTTGATGATAACAGCTACTCTTCAGAACTTGACCAGTGCCTAATCTTGGGGCATAGAGTCACAATGAAATATACATTTACCAGAGATAATTAATTGAAACACACGTAAAATTTTAGATAGAATTCCTAACAGAATATCCTCTCACTCTCAAACCCATGTATCAAATTCCTCCATAAACCCTAACCCTCTGGAACTATTTGCAAGATTTAAACCTTCCTTGAAAGCAACTCACAAATAACATCATAGTTACCTAATAACTAGTACATTTAAAATTCCTCACAAATTAAACATACAAGAGAAGAATGTAAATGCGAAAAGACATCAATGATATGAGACTAGAAATTCCATTGTATTTTATTAATGATCTTGGTTTCAATACTTTCAAATTGACTGAAAGCTTAAAACTATTTTTGTATTTCAGCCTCACCTACCTCTTTAGGTTCTGCAGGAGCAACCTCGGGCATTTCCATCAATTATTTTGTTATCTCTTTAATCAGCTTATCCTAATTATGGATCTGTATTTTACATAGCTCCCTATCCTTTACAATAACACTTGTATTAGTTCTCAGTTTACTCAATTTTTCTGCCAGTTGGGTTGTTTTAGCCTCATTGAGTTGAGCAAAATATGTGAGAACTTGGGAAATTTCCAAGTCTCCTATGTTTTGGAGGGACCAAAAAAATTGGTTGCCAACCATTTTCTCCTCTGTGATTACCACCGATGGCTTATGATCTTTAGGAGCTAAGCTCCAAATTGCTAGTGCCTAGGATTTTGGATTATATCCAAATCCCCTTACCATTTCACCTACCTGAACTTCTAAAGAAAATTTCACATCAGGTTGCTTCCTGATTCGGTCTATGATGAATGAAGAAGCAAGACCCCATCCTTCTAGTAGCAACATCCCACTAGCTATTACTAGTTGTCTGGCCTCCTCAGGTGTCGTTTGTTCTGATTCAGGATCATAATCTTGTACCTCTTGTAAATCTTCTTCTGTTATTGGTTCACCTCCGGCCAATTGAAACTGTTCTTGAACTTTTCTGTGTTTTTTCCAAATGAGGAACTCCTTGAATTCTTTTGTCTTGATGAATTTATCATCACTCAAAAATTCTTGTTGTTGAATTGTTCTTTCATCAGTGCAAGTAAATAAAGGAAATTCAATTTCTTCTTGGGTGTCCTTTAAAAACTTTTTGCCCTGTCTGATCTACTATCTGAGATCATAATCACAGGGTGTGTCCCCTAGGATTAGAGCACCTATTCTATCCATTTTATTCTCCTTTTTCTGTGAAAGTTCCCTAGGTTCTATTTTCTACCTTTTTAGTGGGGGCTCCTCTGTCACCTCAGTCTGTGAGACTTGTGTCAAATCAATAACATTGTTAGTATGCTCTTCTTTTCCTGGTTGTTCTTCTATCATTTGTTGATCCATGGGAGGGGGGTTAGGAGCATATTATTCCCCTTCACTATCATCTTCATATTCAAAAGAAGAGCATTATTTCTTCTTATTATCCTTTTCAACCAGTATATCTTCTAACTGGTTACACAATAAATTATTAGACTAGATCATTGCATCAAGCCTGTCCAAATAGGGCATTTGTGGGAAAAAAACACCAAAGGTGTATCCCTTTCTTTTCACTTGCCTCTCCAAATCCATAAACTCATTGAACTTGTTTTCTCTTATGTCAACTTCCTCATCCTCCATCATATTTCTGATGAGGTCCTCTTCCATGCAATGTTCATGCTCTTTATTATATGGAATGGAAGGGAAAATAAGTTTCCTAGCACTAAGGATAAAACCCTTTTGTATCCAGGTATCTGCATAGGGAAACATTCATTCTATAATGGTTCATCCATGCATTTATTAGGTCTATAGCCCCTTTCCCAATTATGAAACCACATACTTTGAATTGTCTAGGGGTAAATGTTCCCTTTCTATGGGGAGCAAGATGTTCTTTATCTATCAAAATTAACTACCTAACGAATTCCATGGCAGCAATCCTAGGTGGCACATGGAATGGGAGAATGTAGGGTGGGTATGAATAACCATATACCCTTATCATTGTATAATTCTTCTCAGAGAAGAAATCCCTCCAGTTGCGATCTCCAGGCCATCTATCCACACAATCACAAGTCTTTAATAGTTGTAAAACCTTCACTGGTAACATTGTTATGTCAACACCAATAGCCCTTAGGATAGGGTATAACATCCACTTCTCAAAGGCACAAAAATAATTATCCTGAGGAGAATAATTCCACCCCCCCAACTTGAATTGGATTGGGTTGGGCTGATTTTGAAAGAATCTCTGTGGTCTCAAGCTATCACAGTTAATCAAAGGGAAATTGTAGTACAAAATCAGATGCATTAGTACTGAATACTGCATAAACCTAGGGTTTGCCTCCTTAATCTGAATCTGCACAAACTCTTCATGGATTCTATCTTTTATATGTTGGATATAGTCGTAGTTGGTGCTAATGTGACGGATCAACATGTCTAAAACAATCACGAGGATATATAAACTAATCCTCTTTGCTCTTGCATCTACTCCCAACACTCTAAAAGTACATAAGCAATATACTTGATATAAAATTTCAAATCCTTCTAAAAATAAGGAATCTCCCCTAGGATAGGTGCAATATAATTCTTCATTTTCTTGGAGACATGATTGTCTTTAATTAATTTTGCTGCAACCCCAGACTCCCTGACATATCTGTTCTTCAAACTCTATAAGTTTATCTCTGTTTTCATAGGGTAACAGACATCAAATGCCTTCATGAAAGAGTTTCTATCTAGGGTTACCGAGGGTCTCCCATCATCCTTTTAAATTACCTTGGTAAGGGGATCATATCTATTTGCTAACTCAAGAATGAAGTCAGCATCCACAAATACATCAGGAACTATTAGCTTGGCCAATCCACAAGTCCAAGGGTTTGAAATTGGGATTGCTTGATAACTATTTCTCCAGAAATAATTATACAAGGAAAATCTAGATGAACCTGGGGTCTTAGAGTCCCTAATATATGATAAATAATCTAGAAAGATGTCAGCACTTACCTTTCTATTTTGGGTAGACCCCGAAAACAATTGGAGAAATTCATCTGAATAGTTCCTTTTCCCTTTTGCATCTTCTCCAGTATCTCCACTTCACTCACTGGTGGATGCCACACTGAGTGCCTGACTCATTTTCTCTCTTCTATTTTGCTCACACTTCTTTCACCTATATTGAAACAAAACTCCTCCTAACCCTCACTAGAGAACTGTCAACCACTCAATTCTCCGTAGCTTTGAAAATTTGAACACTGTAACACTCACCAATTCTGAATTACTGATCAATTATACTGCCAATTAAACCCTTCCTTCAATAATGGTTTCTTGAAAATCTCACTGCTCTAAGGAAATGTTGATCACACAGAAAACTTATGCGCTGAAATCTCAAAAACTGTTGAAGTAAAATGACAATGGACAATACTTACTTATAATTGTGAAATCAATGCAAACATGCCTTCGAGACTTATAGATTTAAAATCCATCACTTCTTTCATAAGTTTACACACTGTGACATAAACTCAATTCCTAGACGTCGCCTCTAAAAGTGACAAAAGATTACATTCGAATGAGTGCGTCTCATTAAATTCACAAAGTTCAAATTTGATTGGTTCTCTTTCAGATACTTTCCCACCATGGAATTCATTCCTTACTTTTCATTGGCTAACCACTGTACCTTCTTGCAGCAAGGAAAAGCCATATTTTGACTTAGTTTCCTTTTTGGTGACCTCACGATTGCGTATCTCTTTGTCCCTAGATGATTTCGCTAACTGTAGTTATCTCATGAGATCATGCGACTGCAGCTCTTTACAACTTCACTTTAACCTTTGGTTTCTATCTGGATATTTAGAGACCACATCTTAATCTCTTTATCGCTGCACATTTCTTTTATTTAATAATTCATTCAGAGACATGGCGACTATAGTCATTGTCTCGTGATTGCTGAATCATTTTTCATTTTAATCAATTATCAGGAGATTACCCAACTGTCGTTGATCTTTTCTCATCTTCACATCTGACAGTTGTTGCTAAGTCTCCTAATCTTCACATCAAACCCTAAATTCTTATTAGATTTGATGACTGTGATCTCATTATCATTGAATGCCATCTAAAGACCACGCGACTAAATACTTAACAAATAGTGCATACCTTTTGAACACGTGTCTCATCTTCCTTTTGTCTCATGATCGATAAATGAGTTTTGACTTTTCAACTTTTACTAGCAATTCAAAGACAATCGTGAGATCATCTCTCAATCCAATGGATGTCGCTAGATCTCTTGACTTTTAAATTAACTCATCTTTCTTCATGAGATCAGGTGACAATGTAACATAATAACTCAACTTTAACTTTGGTTGAGTCAAGAGACCTCGCGACTATATGAACTCAAAGTCGTCTGATATTTTCTTAACTATAGATTTTATCTGGAGATTTCCCGACTATCGTCGGATTAAACTTTTGATCAATGGTTGTCGCTAGATCTCATGATTCATAACTTAACTCACTTTTCATCAAGAGATAAAGTGACCAAAGGGAAAACTTAACTATTCACTTAACTTATTAACCATAGATTAAATCTGGCAATTAGATGACTTAGTAACCTCAAATTCGCCACAAGAATTTGCTAACCCATGTTAAATCTGGAGACAACTTGAATAACTACTGGATCAACCTTGCATCTGATAGTTCTCACTAAATCTCATGATCTTTGAGGAAAACCCTAATTTCTTACGAGACTTGGTGACTGTAGTCTCTTGATCACTTGATGTCATTCAGAGATTACACAACTGAATACATATTCCTAGAAAACCTTGGACACATGTCTCATCCTCTTTCATATCTCCCAATCGATAGATATCTAACTCAACCCAACTTCCTTCATGAGATCAAGCGATAACACAAAATTTGAACTCTGCAGGTTAACCACAGTTAAAATTGGAGATTACACAACCAAAGAGACCACCTTAAACTACATTTGGGCCCACCATGGACACATGGCACACTGTCATAATAAACTTGATCACCACTCACTAACTTAACTATGAGCTAACCCTTCTTCTGACCATGGTCTACATCTGGCGATTAGGCGAATCTCAAAGTTAAGAGACAAATTCGCTAACCAGGGTTACATCACGAGACTTCCTGACCACCTCAGGATCTTGATTTGAATCAACGATTGTCGCTTGATCGCCAGATCACATAAGGTATATTCCCTTCTTACAAAGATCACGCAACCGAAGGGAATCACTAAGTCTCATAACGATAAGGAATATTCTGAATTTATAAGGAGACTTCATGACTAGCATAGGATAGGAAATAAAACACATGCCTTAAGTGACTTAAGTGGCTCAAAAAATTAACTTCAAATTAGAAGGGTTTTTCAATGAACTAGGGTTTTTAGCCATTTTCAAGAAGAATGAATTAAGACTTAGGGTTTTTGACATCTCACTTTGATTTTTTACCTAAAGACCATGAATCTTTAGAGGGACTTTAACAATTTTGAACATATTTTCAACTTTGAAGCAAGGACATGACTGAGAACATAAAATTTTTTTTAGGGAAGACCTCAAAACATGAAATATTACCAATAGTGGCTTTCTCTGAGGATGCTTAAATGCTAGATTACAACAAGAATATAGATCTTTGTGGAGGCAGACCAAAACCAAACTAACCTATTAATGAACTAAGCACACAACTAGGAAGGAAACACACATGTACATATGATACAACGCTATTGTGCATGGAACAAAAGATCTAATTGAAGAAATTTGTTAGAAATTGTCTATGCACTGGCAATTCCTGATCTTCATGATCTATATTCTTGAGGAAATATTAATCATTTCCAAAAATTCATCAGATGACAAAAGGCCCCAGCCATAGTGACTCAATTTTTTTATGCTTGCCTTTGTCTTCAGCCCTGGTATTCTATTGCAATACAAAATCACCAGTCTGGAACTTTCTTTCATGTGCCCTTTTGTCAAAAAGATACTTCATTTTTTGCTGTAATTTGACGTTTTCCTTCTAGATTTCTCTCCTTATTTCATCCAATTCTACCAGTTCAACCATTCTTTCTTCCATAGGTTCAGAGACTTCACTCTTTTCATCCTGGATAAATTTATAGATTGGAAGCAAATTATTGAAAAACATCCTTTATTGAACACCATATACCAACTCAAAGGGGACTTTCCAATGGCCTTTTTGATAGTGATCTTCTCTGCCCAAAGGGCAAGTTTTAATTTTACATGCCAAGCTCTTTGGTTACATTCCAGGGTCTTCTTCAAAATTTGCAAGAGATTCTTATTGCTAGATTCAACCTGACCATTGCCTTGTGGATGGTATGGGGATGAATAAGACATAACAATTCCCATATTATAGAAAAAATTTGTAAATTCTTCAGACCTGAAACACATGGAATTATCCATTACCAACTTGATAGGAACACCAAATCTTGTAATCATATTATCCATCAGAAAATCAATGACCACTATTCTTGTTGCTCTTTTGATTGGAATTTCCTCTACCCATTTTTAAAAATAATCAGTCACCAACAGAATCCAACTATGGCCTCCACTTGATTTCTCAGCAAATTCTCCAATGAAATCCATTCCCCACATAGCAAAGGGGGCTTCTTCCACTACACGATTCAATAGTAAGGCTCCTAAAAATTTCATTTTACTTGAGAATCTTTGACATGGCTCACATTTTCTGACAAAAGTATAAGCATTTTGGAACAAGCAAGGCCAAGAGTACCTAGCTCTTAAAATTTTATTAGTTGTTGATCTTGCAGAATAACGCCCTCCACAAATTCTAGCATGCATTTCATTCAACATTTTTTCTGATTGTCCTTTGTCAAGACATAATAACAGGATTTCATCTCTATTTTTCCAAAACAAATCACCATGCAACAAGACATATTTCTCATTTTTAATTTCAAGCTCCTCCTTTGGTTATCACTTAGGTCATCTGGACACTTAGCATTTTTCATAAAATGTACAATGTTCGTATACCAGGGTTGCATTTCAATACTTGTTAGGCAATTTCCATTGGTATCAACATTGTTGACCTGAACTAGATCCAGATTTTCTTTTGTCATCATTTTTTCCAATCCTAGTCCTCTCACGAACTTTGTGATATGGATGTCCAAATCAAACTCTTGAACTTTGTTTATCCATTTGCATCTTTTCCCTGTTACCTCATTTTGAACAAATATGTCTTTGACAACAGCATGAGGAACATAAGCATTTACCTTTGCACATACCAAGTATGGCCTGAAAGCCTTAACTACCTTTACTAAAGCATAAGCTTGTTTCTCCATCAACTGATAGTTCAATTCGGCTGATTGCAATGACTTTCTGAAAAATGCAATGGGATGTTCAAATCCCTCACCATCCTTTTGCAATAGGACTGCTACAATAGTATGGAAAGAAGAAAATGTGAATAAAGAAAAGGGCTTGATATAATCAGGGGACACTAGGACTGGTTCTTCTTGGATAGCTTGTTTTATTTTTTCAAAGGCAAATTGTGCCTCTTGGTCCCATTCAAATCTTACATTTTTCTTCAACAAACTGACAATGGGTTTGACCAGTCCTGCAAAGTTGGCAATAAACCTCCTAACAAAATTGATTTTCCCTAGAAATGATTGTATACCTTTTAATTTTCTGGGAGCAAGTACCTTTTGAATGGCTTCAACTCTTTCAGGATCTATCCTTACTCCCTCCTTTGACACTATGTGACCCAGAAGTTTCCCCTTAGTAACAACAAAGTGACACTTTTTTGGGTTCAAAGACACCCCATATTCCAATGCTTTTATCATCACTTTCTCCAAGTGGTTGCAATGATCTTTTGCCCTTTTTGAAAAGGTTGTTAAATTGTCTCGGTATACTACCATCAAAACATCTATAAGGTATTTTAAATCCACATCCACGGCCATTTGAAAGGTTGCGCCAGTATTTTTCAAGCCAAATGGCATGCGAGCATATACATAAATGCCCCAGGGAGTAGTAAATGTTGTCTTGAATTTCTCAAATTCTTTGACCAGCACTTGATTGTACCCTGAGAATCCATCCATCATAGAAAATAAATCACATTCAGTGACTTTATGCAACATGGCCTCTATATTGGCTAGTTCGTAGTTAGCTCTTAATGAGGCCACATTCAGGTTTCTGAAATCAATGCACAATCTTATGTCCCCATTCTTCTTCCTCATAGGGACTAAGTTAGAAACCCATGATGAATGCCTGATTGACTGAATTATACCTACATCTCTTAGCTTCATCAATTATGTTCATATTTTAGTAGCCAACAATGGATTAATGGGCTTTTTTTTTTGCTTGCATGGTTTTATACCCTCTTTCAAAGGGATGTCATGCTAGAATAAGTCTTTTGTATAAGCTTTCAAATCCTCATAAGACCAGGCAAATACATGTTTGTACCTTTTCAACAATTTTATCAAATTCAATCTCACATTGCTATCCAATTTTTTACAAATATAGACTAATTAGGGAGATGTTTCAGATCCCACATTAACTTCTTCTAAATCTCCTATCTTTGCATTGGATTTGTGGGTCATATAATTTCATTTATGTTGAACATGACTTCCAACTCAACCAACCCCTTGGGAATGTGATTAGTAGCCAACTGGATATCTTCTTGATCAAATATATACTCCTTACCATGCACAACTACTACTAGAGATTCACAATCAATCTTCTAACCATCATATTGATCTACACACTGAATAAACCTAAGGATATCATCATCATCCTTAAATACTTACCAATTATGAATATTGTTAGGGACAACAGGTCTACTTTTATTTCTTCCACAGACATGACAGTAAGGGTAACATCATTATTTTTTAGGGAAAAATTGGCAAGGAAGTCTGCCATTATGTTATTTGATCTCTCTATCCATAGGATATTGAAGGCATCAAAGAATTCTATCCTATCCCAGACTAAATACTTGTATAATTTTAGTCTGTCATCCTTGGAAACATAAATGTCTCTTATCTGAGATATGATTAACTGAGAATCCCCATGAACTTTCAAACATTTAATACCATGCTTAATAGAAATATCCATTCCCAAGATCAAAGCTTCATACTCAGCAGTATTATTTGTACAATGAAAAGCCAGCAAGAGAGAATACTTGAGAGTGATACCTGATGGGGAAATAAACAAAACTCCAGGTCCTGATCCTTCTTTGGAACATCCCCCATCAAAGTACATTTGCCACAGCCCATCTTGTTGCAACAACAATTCATCCACAATTGGGTCAGTATTCTTTAACTGTGGCTTGATTTCTTCCAAGTAAAGTTCTCCATATCAATATCTACACAACAATTTAATTGATCAAGTGGAACCACCTCCACCATGATAGGTGACTGGGGTTCTCTATACAACTTGACCTCATTTCCATTTACAGGGATAGTTGCATAGGACAAATCAAATTTCATCTTTCCACCCACTGTTGCAGCCCACTGTCTTGACAAAAGCATACAATAATATGGCCTAGTATCAACAACTACTATATCCATTCTATAAGTTGCTTCAGGGAAAGCAACAATTTTCACTTCAATGTCTTTCAGTGTTCCTATCACAAGAACTTCCCTGTTGTCCATAGCATAGAAACTTCCAACAGGTATGGTGACCTGAAGGCCCAATTCCTTCATGACATGGTAAGACATCACATTTGCTGCAGCTCCAAAATCAATCATGCAATTTTTTACTAAGAAATTATTGACCATTAAGGTAACATAGAATGGGTCAACAGATAATGGTTCTTGGGTAATTATGTTACCAATGCAAATGTTGGAAAATTCTTTGCCTTTTTCTTTTCCTTTTAATTGTGGACTATCCATTGTACTATACTTTGATGTCAAGGGTATCTTCTCTTGATTTGGCACAAACACATTATATATCCATCTGAGAAGTGCTAAAGTAGTTTCTTTATTTTCCTTTATTTTCAACATCTCCATGAGTGGGACTGAAACTTTCATTTGTGTCAGAGCATGCCTCATATCAAAAAGGGGTAATTCAGAGGGCACATCACTCATCTTTTTACCTTTCTTGAATTTATTATTGGCTATTTGTTCCTCCTTGGCTTATTCCTTTTCAACATGATCATAAGAGGGTCCTGCATGTCTTTTAGAATTTTCATCTTCATTTTCCTTGACATGAGAATCAACAGTAACTTGAGGTGAATTCTTTCTAACATATATAGGGGCAATTTTAACTTGGGCTGGTTGTGTTGTTCTATTTCTCAAATTATATGCATTTCTGGCTTGATTAATTGCCGCCACAGTCAAAGATCTCTTTTCCTCATCAGTAGGAGTTTTAAAGTGAGAATGTGATTTGTCACTTCCCACTGTATTTATAGTCACTTTTGAAACACTATCAACTTGACCACTTTGGTAAGGTGGAATCTGTGATTGATAATTTAAACAAGAATTATCTTCTATGCACAGGTTACCAGAAGATGAACCAGTTTCAGAAAACCATGGGTATGGTTTCTTTACTATGAACATATTGATGGCAGGGCCTTCTTGTTCCCTTTCTTCTGTTTGATCAAACAAAGCCTAGGCTACTACACACTGATAGAAGAATGTGGAATATTGCAAGAATCACACCAAGGAGTGTTCTCAAAATAGTTGGCACTGTTCCTTTTCAGAGGATCTGGGGTTTCCTTGGTTTTTGGGTTATCTTGTCCATCAGGGACTGGCTTACCATTGTTCCAATTTGTTTTATATGGATAATCTCTCTGGTTAGGCTATTTGTAAAACCTTTGGTTGGTGTATTTATTGTCACGGTACCATCCCCTGTCATTCTTATCCATTTTGGTAGAAAGAATTTTTACTGCACTCACCAGTTTGTCTAGTGTGTCTTCTTCTTTGATAGTTTTGCAAGGCTGGTTCCTTTTCTTTCCAAAGTTTATTGTCCTCCCTCTTTCCAAATTTTCTTGATGCTCTCCTATAACTTTCAATGTCAATAGCTATCTTGTAAGCATATCTTAAGGTTGTTTGGTTTTTATCTCTGAGTAAATAAGACATTTTACCATCAGCAACATTGATATATGTAGTAAGACATACTTCCTCATCTAACCTTAAAAATTGGAATAGTTTATTCATGGCCTTTTGAAATCTACTGTTAAAATTAGCCATACTCTCATTAGGTAACTTTTTAATGTTATTGAACTCATTCAGCATGTACCCAAAATTCACATGTTCTCTATATTGTTCTCTAAAAGATTCCACAAATTCATCCCAAGATGTAATGCTATCATTAGGAAAAATTTTGAACCAATCCCTAGCATCTTCTGTTAATGATTGAACAAAAAGCTTCATAATGACATCCTCATTTTCAATTTCAAATTTAGTTATCTTATCACTAAAATCTTTCAAATTATCTTCACAAGTAACAACAGTATTTCCTATGAACTTGGGGATTGTTTCTCTTACCTCATTGGGGATCACATTAGGGTGACCAGGAATGCCTTCAAAGAAAAGGGCTCTATATCTATTCATGTGGATAGGTCTCCTTTGGAAATTACCAAGCACATTGTTGCCACTTGGTCCAGTAGCTCCTCCTTGATTTTGAATGGGTGGGGGGACACTTTGTTTAGAGACTTGAATGCTTGGGCCAAGACCAACAGGGTGAGCACTTTCATTGGGGCCAGAGGTTTTAACATTCAGATTCAAACCAGAAGATTGCACTCTAAGACCAACACCTTGATTATTTGGATCTAGACCAACAAATTAGTTTTGTTGCTGCATCCCATTATTTACAGGCATAGAACTGCTGGCATTAGTATTGGTAGTAGCATCGAGAATAGATATTTTTATTCTCATATCAGCTACAACAACCTTTAATTCTAATTTCTCCAGTTGTTTGGCTAAGTCCTCTTTAGCTTTTTTGGCTTTCTCAATTTCTACATCAATTGGAGATATTCCTGAAAGGATAGTCACATTTTGTTTAGGCTCACTGATAGTGACACCAACAACCTTTTGTTTACCTTTGTCAGGGATATCTTTAGTGTTTGAATCAAGCTTTGCACTCTGCTCAACCTTATATGGGTGCAACTATCCAATGACAGGTCCTTCCTTTTCAAACTCATCTCTTCCAAAGTTTAATTTCTGATTTACAGCCTTGTTGCTTAAATCATCAAGGTTACCAAACAATTCTGGGTTCAAACCTTTAACCTCTTGACTTAGAATTTTATCCTTGAGGTCATTTCTTCTGGTCTCAGCCAAGAGTTCTTCTCTTTCTACCAGTAAATCATATAACTCTTGCTCACGTTTCTTCCTTGCATTTGCTATTTCCTTTTGTTGTTCTTTCTTTCTTTTTCTCAAAGCCAAAACCCCATCTCTCAACTGATTAGAGTCATAGGAGGTTGTCTCAGCAGCATAAGTTTCTTCTGGTGGAGCTAAATTTTATTCTCCATGGCAAAGAGAAACATCTGTTGTTTCTCCATCTTTGAAAGGATCAAAGTTAGCATCAACTCTATAAGCATCAATTGGCCCTATGGGTCCTACATCTTTAGAGGAAGATGAATTTCTTTCTGGGACATGGGTTTCCATTCTCCCCTTAGAAGTATTTGGATAATCATGTTTGGAACCACCTCTCTTTGACCTTTGTTTCCTCCCATGTGTATGGAGCTCTTCTCCAACATCTTTCTTAGGATTTTCTCTAAAATAGGATCTAGTATTCCTTTGTCGACTCATCTTTCAGAATAGACAAATATATTCAATATGTTTAATGTGCAACCCTGCAGTACACATAGGTTAGAGTCGTCACCTCTTTTCAGAGGACAAATATATAAAAATATTGAACAACTTATCCCGACTTAGATTTTATTTTACAACAACAAGCCTGAATGAAACTTGAAAGCAACGTTTCTTGATAATTCCTCACATGGTAATCTCAAGAAAATGATTCTTCACTGTCCATATGACTCCAAATCTTCTCAACTATGTAACTTTTATTTGAAAAACACGTATCAAAGACTCTTGAGTTGCCAGACACTCTATTTGAGACAAGATACATATCATTCTCAGGATAAAAAAAACTTCAAACAATGCACAATGACAGATAGGTAGAATAAACTTGCTTTTATGACTATGAGGAAAAATAAGCTTATTCTTAATATTGCAAGAACTAACTCTTTCATGAACATGACTCTAGAACATTAAAATATCCCTAGTAGAGTCACCAATTTGTTAGCACTTTTTCTTGTAGAATCAATATATAGCAATAAATGCTTGACTCTTTGTTTCCCAATTCAGATTCATACAAGGAAAAGGATAAATTCCTTCTACACTTTGGGCTCCACAAACCCAAGCGGGTGCACCTTCAAAAGACTACTGATTTTTAGAAAATCTGACAGTGCATCAAGGATTCATGATCCTTCTTCTTTTTAGGCCACTTGGATAAGGAAGAATAACCTATTGATTCTCTCTTCAAGGAATCACTATGATGAATTGATTCAAGACAATTATCTAAACATGTATACTTTAGATAACAGAAAATAAAGATTGATTAATATTTGATTTGATTTTATGATAGAAACTACTCTTCAGAATTTGACCAGTGCCTAATCTTGGGCCATAGAGTCACAATGAAATATACATTTACCAGAGACAATTATTTGAAACACAAGTAAAATTTTAGATACAATGCCTTACAGACTATCGTCTCACTCTCAAACCCCTGTATCAAATTCCTGCATAAACCCTAACCCTCTGGAACTATTTGCAAGATTTAAACCTTCCTTGAAAGAAACTCACAAATAACATCAAAGTTACCTAATAAATAGTACATTTAAAATGCCTCACAAATTAAACATACAAGAGCATAATGTAAATGCAAAAAGACATCAATGATATGAGACTAGAAATTCCATCGTATTTTATTAATGATCTTGGTTTCAATACATTCAAATTGACTGAAAGCTTCAAACTTAGACACAATTCAAAAGTCTACTTTGTAGCTTTGATTTTACCATCCTCTACAATATGTTACAATTTTCTAGTTATAGTGGGCATTAGTCATCTTGGAATCCTTAAAGATAAAGGATGCAACAAGCATCGGATGACTAAGCCAATCCTAAAGACACTAAAAAAAAAATATTCAGTTGATCCCTTTGGTGGTCGAAAGACAAAATCAATTGACAACCAGAATCTGATTTCATCTTTGCCTTCTAATGAACTCTGGCACCATTGTCTATAGTTATTTAGGATAGCATCTGATATTGCATTGAGACCTAGTGACCGCCAATACAAGCTAACTTACACTAGTCTTTGAGATTGCTAACCTTCCTGTGCTCAGAGAGAAGGTGCCAAGTGTCTTCTACTCTATATCCAGAATGTCTAAATCCATGTCCACAACCTTATTTTTCTTGGGTTTTGTCAATGTGTCCCATGTTGTGACCCCTGCATCAGCTGGCTAGTTGAAGCTTTGAATATTCTCTAGATTTGTCTTCAACCTATCCCATCTAGCATCTGTTATGTTCTTAAAATCTACCACAAACTTATTGAAGTATGTTTCAGCCTTAAAGGCTTCATCCAAAATCTTGTTGTACCTTTCCATATCAAAATGGCCATTGTGAGGGATATATACATCTTTATTTAGCATCACATCATCAAATTCGGTGATCCATGCCCCTAATGGCTTGATCTGGTTATCATCTGACCTAATTGATGGTACAAATATATTGTACTCTATCCCAAACATCTTCATTCTGGCCTCTATCTGATTTACTTTACCTTTAAAGAAAGATAAAGTGAATCCTATCTGCTCTATTTCTTCTGAAACTTGGACAACTATTTGTGGTAGATCAGCTCTTAAAGGTTGCAATGATGCCAACCTTTCAAAAATGCTAGTCCTTACTGACCATGTAGCATAATAGGGGCTCAAAATTGTTACATAATTTGTAACCTCAGTATGTAACCCTGGTAGTTTTCCATAAGCATCAAATACTACATCTACCTTATCCATCAAAACGTTTATTCTATGCTAAAAGATGTGGAACATGGCACCCATAACTACACTATTGTGCTCTTTGACAGCCTCCTCTATTTCCTCTGCTGCCAACTATGTTTGTATTTTAGGCTCAACTACCTCTTTAGGTTCTGTAGGAGCAACCTCAGACATTTCCATCAATTGTTTTTTTAACTTTTTAATCAGCTTATCCTGATTATGGATCTGTAATTTACATAGCTCCCTATCCTTTACAATAACACTTGTATTAGTTGCCAGTTTACTCAATTTTTCTGACAATTGGGCCATTTTAGCCTCATTGAGCTGAGAAAAATGTGTGAGAGCTTGGAAAATTTCCAAGTATCCTATGTTTTGGAGGGACCAAACAATTTGGTTGCCAACCATTTTATCCTCTATGCTTACCACCGATGCCCTATGATCTTTAGGAGCTAAGCTCCAAATTGCTAGTGCCTGGGATTTTGGATTATATCCAAATCCCTTTACCATTTCACCCACCTAAACTTCTGAAGACAATTTCACATCAGGATGCTTCCTGTTTTGTTCTATGATGAATGTAGAAGCAAGATCCCATCCTTCAACTAGCAACATCCCACTAGCTTTTACTAGTTGTCTGTCCTCCTCAAGTGTCATTTGTTCTGATTCAGGATCATAATCTTGTACCTCTTGTAAAGCTTCTTCTGTTATTGGTTCACCTCTAGCCAATTGCAATTGTTCTTGCGCTTTTCTGTGTTTGTTCCAAATGAGGAACTCTTTGAATTATTTTGTCTTGATGAAGTTATCATCACTCAAAAATTCTTGTTGTTGAATTGTTCTTTCATCGGTGCAAGTAAATAAAGTCAATTCAATTTCTTCTTGGGTGTCCTTTAACAACTTTTTTCCTTGTCTGATCTTCTTTCTGATCTCATTATCATAGGCTCTATCTCCTAGGATTAGAGCACCTATTCTATCCATTTTTTTTTGTGAAAGTTCCCCAAGTTCCATTTTTTTCCTTTTGAGTGGGGGCTCCTTTGTCACCTCAGTCTCTGGGACTTGTGTCAAATCAATAACATTGTCAGCTTGCTCTTCTTCTGCTGATTTTTCTTCTATCATTTGTCGATCCATAGGAGGGCAGTTAGGAACACAGTATTCCCCTTCACTGTTATCTTCATATTTAGAAGAAGATTATTCTTTCTTCTTATTATCCTTTTCAACTAGTATATCTTCTAATTGGTTACACAATAAATTATGAGACTAGATCATTGCATCAAGCCTGTCCAAATAGAGCATTTGTGGGAAAAAACCACCAAAGGTGTATCCCTTTCTTTTCACTTGCCTCTCCAATTCTATCAACTCATTGAACTTGTTTTCTCTTATGTCAACTTCCTCATCCTCCATCATATTTCTGATGAGATCCTCTTCCATGCACTATTCATGCTCTTTATTATATGGAATTGCAGGGACAAGCAGTTTCCTAGCACTCAAGATGAAACCCTCTGTATCCACATATCTGCATAGGGAAACATTCATTCTATAATGGTTCATCCATGCATTTATCCAGTCTATAGCCCCTTTCCCAATTGTAAAACCACATACTTTGAATTGTTTAGAGGTAAATGTTTCCTTTCTGTGGGGAGCAAGATGTTCTTTATCTATCAAAATTAACTGCATAATGAATTCCATGGAAGCAATCCTAGGTGGCACATGGAATGTGACAATGTAGGGTGGGTATGAACAACCATATA
The DNA here is from genome assembly GCA_018584345.1 of Thuja plicata. Lineage (NCBI taxonomy): Eukaryota > Viridiplantae > Streptophyta > Pinopsida > Cupressales > Cupressaceae > Thuja > Thuja plicata. The sequence continues at coordinate 533,712 of MU225805.1, read as the reverse complement.
CCCTTATCATTGTATAATTCTTCTCATAGAAGAAATCCCCCCAGTTGTAATCTCCATGCTGTTGATGGGGTTTTGCTGACCGGGTCCGCCAACAGTCATAATTTGTCACCAGGTTCCGGGGAAATCGGCCAACTCCGCCTGTAAAGGTTGTCCAGGGGAAATAAATCCTCCACGCCTTCAAGCACCTGGGTGTCGGGTCACGACGGTGCGGGGCTCGGTTGGGAGAGGTGACTATTTTCGAGGGGGATAGCTGGTTTCTTCAACTCATCATCTCCGCAGATTCGATCAAAGTGAGGGTTTTCCCAGACATTCTGCACTTAGCAAATAAAATGAAAAAGATCCTGCAGGGTTAGAAGCATTTCATCTAGCTAAAGTCATGTTAAAAATGTCTAGAACATCAATAATACTCTGGCAAACTACACTAAATACCAAAGTAACACATAACCATCAGTTAGCATTTTATCAGTAGCAAGAGAAAAGAGTTCGTTAATCTACTTCAACATACCAGAGTAAAAGACATACAGAATATTAAAACATGAAATACCATTAACTCAGAAGCAAGAGTGCCAACAATATGATTGTCAAGAATCCTTCCTTCCTCATTAGCATTCAGTCCAGCAAGCACTAGTGCGTGATATAATGGTGGCTCCAGGGGAGCATCTAACTACTGAGAACAGAATAATGGAGCATTGAACTCTGCAACTAAAACCAGATTACTTTGCTATTGCTATGAACAACAAAATCATAAATTTCGCCGACCCTTGAAAATGGGCTGATTTGCCTATTTATACAACTCTTCTAACCCTAACCCTATTTTACACATTTCAATAAAATACAATATTCGAGGGCCGGTACTACCTGCGCCACCCTACAAAAGACCTGGAGACGGAATAGGTCTACCATGTCAGAAGAATAAGATAAGAATATACATCGGAAGAATCAGTCTCGAGAAGAGAGCCAGAGAGGAGAAAGAAGAAAGTAAGTCCCTCAAGGACCGGGGCTACATGCCTCATAAATGGGAAATGTGGCACCCTGTCTCCAATGTACCAGGTGTACCCTTGAGCGGCGCCTCAAGAAGACCACCCTGTCAGAAGACCAACTACTAAGTTGACACCCCTTGATGTGCCCAACTACCTTCTAACAGTCTTATTAACCACCTTTGAAAGTGACCGGTCGGCCTTGGGGACCGCAACACGGATCACTTTAAAGAATACAAAATTTTGGATTCGGGACTCTGGGATCTGGGAACTTACGTCCCAAAAAGAATAAAGAATACTCAATGTGAGTTTTTCCCCAGCCTCCGGAGAAATCTTAAGGCTGCTTATTATCGTTGAAGGCCTGAAGGAGGCGGGAAATGCCATCTTCATCTATACTCTTCAGGCTAGCCCTTCTGTGCCTAGCTACTTCAACTTGTTCCCCCAGGTCCGGAACATTCCCTTTGAATTCGTCCGCCATCCTTGCCGCATCACGGCCCTTAAGTATCATTTTGGTTAATTTTTCCATTTGGGCTCTGTCTATCCCCTCCAGGGATTGATATTGGGATTGCATTAATTCATCAAAACTCCCCAAAACTGAATCTTCGAGGGTGTACGTATCTGTACTAAGGGGATCAGCCCCGGAAATATTTATTACATAAGAATTGAATAAATTAGAAGGATATTTTACATTGTGTACCTTCTCTTGCAAGGACTCTACCAGTTTCTTGGTTACCTCCAATGTGAGGTCAAGTCTGGCGTACTGAATCCTTACAAAATCAAATGATTCCTCACCCAGAATTTCGGATATAGAAATCATGTCCTCTCCCAAGGTGAGGAGCTCTTCGAGCTCTACCTTCCACACCTGGTAATTTTTAGCGTCACTCTCCCACTGCTCAATGAGTGCTTCTACCTAATGGATAACTTTCCAGGCTGTGTATAAGTCTAGGAGAGTGGACACTAGGAAACGCTGGGTGTTTCCTATCTGTAGGGCTACCCATTCATCTATTGCTTGGGCCTTCTTTTTCATTACTCGCAGGGAGTCTATGTCGCTCTGCGGTAATTCTTCTGATGTGGAGGTCTCTGGAGGGGTGGCATTTATGGGTCTGGCAAGCTCGGTAAGCAACCCCATAAGGTTTGCATTCTTCTCCTTTTCAGCTTTGAGCCTCTGGGCCTCCTTTTTGTATCGGGCTTCAACTGCCCTAGTTGCCTCCCTGAGCAAGTCCACCTCGCCTTGCTTTCCTCTCTTTCCCAGGGATACCTCTGCAACATCATAATCTGCGGGGTCTACAGTTGCTTCATCGACGCCCGGGGGAGGTGTTGCCACAACGGCAACTGTTTCCCCGCCCGGCCTAGTTCGAAGAGTGTGAACTGTCTGGGCTTTCTTTGTTTTTGGTGGGGCCTATACTTGGGCCATCATCTCAGCCAGGGAGAGGGGAATCACCGGAGCGGACTGAGCCTTTCTCTTTTTGCTTTCTATCAACCACTAGGGTGGGAGAGGTGGCCTTCCTGCTAGAACTTGTTCTCCTGATTCTTTCCCAGTACCCGGTGGTTGTTGCTCCTCGGTGTCGCGGACCTCATCCGTCCTCCCTGCCTCAACTTCTCCTATAGAAACATTTTCTTTGTCAACTTCCATCTCCTCAACCTTGTCCTGTGTGTCTATTTCTGGGTTTGGACCTTGGTAGGCTTCTTCGGGGATTTCCTCTTCAAGCTGCTTCTCTTCTTCTTCTTCTTCTTCTTCTATTGGTAGAAGGGGAGGTATCAGGCCAAGATTTAAAGTTTGGGCCGCTGTGATAACCTGTCCAAAGGTTGCCCCCGGGAGTGGCCTTGGGAACGTGGCAGCTAGGTTTACGGTTATTCCCGGAGGTCCGGTTCCCCTAGCGGATGCCATTTGTTCACCTGTATTTAGTTGGTCCACTCTCGGACCTTGCATCTCTTGAGCCCCAAAGACAATTTTTGGTTCTGAATCCTTTTCTATCTCCTGCTCTTGCTCTTGTGCAGGTTCCTGTTCCGGGTCTTCTTGGTCGGCAGCCCCAGCCTCTTTCTCTAGAACTTCTGTCCGTGCTTGTGTATCGTCCCCTTGCAAGTTGCCAAAATCATCAGTTGCAAATATATCATCAAATTCCTCTTGCAGAGGGGGACTGACTGGGACTCCTGCAGGCTCTGCCTCTTTCTCCGGTTCCAGGGAATTGGAGGAGAGGATCTCTACTTCTTGAGGGAGGGATGTCCTTGGCACTGGTTCTGCCTTGACCTGTTTGACGTGCTTCCTCTTCCTCCTGGTGATCAAAGGTGGCCCTGCATCGGCTATAGCTGCTGCCTCCATGGGATCCACCCCCGTTGCCTTGACCATTAAGGCTGCCAGCAACGGGGAGGATGGAGGACGAATTGGTCCAGCCATGAGCAGGGGAGTGGCAAGCGTCGTTATTAACTGCTCCCTCATTTTCTGGGAGGCTGTCACAAATTGCTTAATCTGCTTTTGTATCGGGACTTCTTGCGTCGAGGGGGTTGTAGCTATTCCCTTTCTTTTTTCTGCGCCTTGTGAAGAAGTCCCGGCCCCTGGGGTCAATCTTGGTACCGGTGGTGGAGTCACCTTTGGTGCCGGTCGGAGAGTTTGGCGCATACTCCTAGGGCACACCCTTTTAAAGTAGGCATGACTTCGCTCGACCACCTCCCGAGTGAAGTCCTCAATTATGGGCCCTTTCTGGGCGGCCCAATCCATTGCTGGTAATGCCATTTTATCGATCCCCTTTTCTTTGTACTGGGGATCTATGGTGGGGGCAGTTTCAGAGAAGCCCGGAGGGAATCTCCGGAGCTTCAGTTCCTACATTAATCCGGCCGTCATTCTGTCATAGTGCCTGCTCCAGACATCTACATCATCCTGGCAATCGGTCCAAAAGTCCTCCATATGTATTTGATGGGGCTTCGAAGCCCGGGGCATTGTCGTTGCTATTTTCCCATGCGGATCAAAGTTTCTCCACGACAGATAGAATTCCTGCAAGTTATAACTTTTTAACTCGTTGTCTACCTCCCTCGCGGTAGCCAGACTGCAGGTGTAGTTCCCACAAGTGATTGGGAATGAGACGTTGGGGACCTTCTTGAGGGCAAAGAAGGTGTGCAACTCCAGCATTTGTTTGCAATATTTCAGCAGCACGATCTTGTCCCCACAATGCATGGGCAACAAGTAGGGTTTTTCGGAGAAGTCGGCGATCCTAATGTATGTATGCTATTGGAATTTGATATAGTAGTGCCCATAACTACTAACTAATTTCATCACCTCAGTAGATAGGGGGTATCCAGCATCCCGGACGGGTGTGAGCAGGTGGTAATAAACGAATGCATCGTTCACCCGACAGAAATTGGGGAAGCTGGCCTCCCATTGAATTTGTGGGAAATAGTCCCATGGTGCCTTTTGTCCTGGGCCAATCCTGAGTACTCCGTTAGTGAGAAGGCCGTTGGAATGGGGCCTCTACTGGGCCAGGGCCCAGAAAACATAAGAAGACATGTAGAACTTCTTCTTCTCGTTCAACTGCAAGAACTGGGAGTCGACATGATTGGAGATTATTGTCGCCCAGTCGAAAAATTCTCCCTTAGTGGAGATGCCGAGGAGGAAATAGTACATCCATTTGGTGAACTCCTGGGCAGAGGGTTGCCCAAATACCCGAGCCAATGCTATCATCCCCATCTAGATTCTCTCCTTGAATTTAGAGTGGGGGATATCTATCTTCATTCTCTTCGGGTCCCTCTTTGGGGACTTGAGCCAGTGGGTATTTATATATACCCAGGTCGCATCCTCCAGTTGCATAAACTACTTCAAGGCGTCAGTCCTTGTGACCACCGTGGCCTTGTCAAATTGTGGGATACCCAGGCCTGCTTGGAAAGTGACTGGGTCGAGGGACATCAGTGGAGTGGGGTATCTCGTGGGTTCTGTAGCTGCGAGCATAACGGCCCAGACATAAGAGTTATAGTTGGCAGCCAGGGTTAGAACAAGCTCTAGAGACTGCATGGAGCATGGGAAGCAAGCTGCCTGGAGGATTCAAGAATCCCCGACGTTGATTGCAAGTTTGTCTCCAGCCTGTCGCTGGATGTGCATTATCTTTACCAGGGCCTGCATTTCTGCCCAAGTCCCGACACTGGCGTCGGTCATCAGTTTTACCTTGGACTCAATCTTTGAGCCCACAATCTCACTATCTTGTACAAACTTCATGGTGAGGGGCAGCTTTGCCAGGGCCTTGTCCATTTTTGACTTTGCTGCTGCCTTGGTCTCTGTTGTGGTTGGTAGTTCTGGACTTCTGGGAGGAGATGATGCGGACGCTTCAGACATATTTGGAAGATAATTCTGGGAACCTACGAGACAAAGCGACCGTTAGAACATTTTTATCAAAATAATTATTTCAGGGTCCGAAAAATCTTACCACCGTGATGTTTGCCTTCCTGAAAAGTTAGTATCATGCAAATGTAACCAGAAAGAAAAATAAATCATGAACTTGAGATTTTCAATATACATCCGGGTGCAGGAAATTTTGTCACACTTAGTAAAGATGCGGGACGAATGGTGGTAAGAGGCCCAAAGCCCAGAGAAATGACCATTAACTGAGAATACGAAAAGGCAAGTTGTCAAACCCACATAGACGCCACGTGTGTTGGCATTAAATAGATGTGATGGCGATGACGGCGGAGCCAACTATCCAAACGCGCGAAAAGGGAAAGCCACTTGGCTGGAATTGATTGTGCGCATGGGACATAAATGAAGTTCTGACAGCCTTGATGGAGGAGAGAGAAAACTGCCTGTTTGAAACCGGCCGAGAGCCGGGTTTCAAACAGGTGGTTTTCTGCCTAGAAAGCGAGTTTGAAGGCGAAAACCAGGAGCAAAGGTGACTCGACCAGCTTGTCGAGTTACCTGGAAGGATATACACAAAGCTGAGGGATATATACAGAGAATAGAAGGATATATATAGGGGTTTTATATAATTATTATACATATATACATAGATATACATCACGGGACGACGCCCACGGGAAAAAAATAGGCATGGTAGAAATGGGTATATACAACCATTTACCTTATTTACGCTATTTACGGAAAAACAACTTCTGCACAAAGGGCGGATGACCCTCTAGCAGAGCTGAGCCACCAACGGGCGACAAAAAACAAGAAACAAAGGACCGAACAAGACAGAAGGACAACATGAAACCAGGCAAATGAAAGCAAAATGAAAACCAAAGAAAGCAAGGGAGGAAAACAGGAACACCAATCTGAGAACACAGAAGGCGGAGGAAAGGAAAGATTTACCGCGCGAGCCCTGCAATAGCTCGAGTTGTCAATAGGTCAGAATCACCACCACGGAGCACCTGCGCTTGCCTGAAGGTGACTGAAAATCGTTAAGCTCTGAGTACCATAAACTTTCTGCAAACGCTTTGTTAATCGCTCTGAAATTGCTCTTTAATTCGCTCTAAGTGCTTGAAGGTTTTAATCACGGTAAACATGAAAATGATAGATAATTTCTATTTATACCCGCGGTAAAAGGCAATCCTCTGCCTTCCGGTGATCTCCGGACAGGAAAACCTCCGGACTCCGGGTCTGGGGCCTCCTCGTGATGATGTCCATAAGAACATCATGGCAAAAAAATCTCGGAGCCCGGATTTTGGTTCCCGACAAAAGACAACCTCCGGGACTAGAGTCCCGTAGGAGAAAACCAAACAGCAAAACGACACACCAGGGAAGAAAACCCCGGAGAAAGAAAACAAAAAGGGAAAGGAAGACAAGGCCAAGCCCACAAAGCAAAAGCAGGCAAAAGAAAGCAAAAAAGGGGGACCCAACATTTTGCACACAAAATGTAGGGACGGGGATGCAGGGCATAACAAATGGCGACTATCTAGGACAAATGCCTTAGCGCATTTGAGAACTAAAGAATCTCTGGTTAGCAAAACTGGAACAAGCCGCTTCCCAAAGCGTCTGATAGGCAAAGGGAAACATATCTGAGAGAATCCAACCACACAGGAGTCAGTCTGTAGTCCTTCATCAGTGGTGTCATGTGTGCTTTGGAAGGAAATCAACCCGATGACCTTTGGGAGAAATAGAGAAGAGGCACTAATTACATCGAACTAGTCATCAATTTGCTCATTTCCCCCGGAGACCAGAGTTTTATCTCGCTTTTCCTGTTATTATTTTGTTTATTTCTAGGTGGGAAAGGTGGTACTTCTTTCACCATTAAGCTTAAGCTTAGCTAATCGTAATGGCGGTAATTCTAGTTTCACCTATCCACCTATATTAAGGTTGTTCGAAGAGGGGACAAAAACTCCAGACCCGAGAAAAATTCCTTTAGATTTTCAGACCTGGGTCAATCAAAGAGTACAACCGATCTACCCTCGGTGTGTCTGATTACTTGTTCCTCGCATTATTATTTTGTTCACTGATTGCCAGATTTTCGGAGAGAACACCCAATGAAGATTCCTCAAAATGTGCCATAACCCATAAAACAAACCCCGGAGACCGAGCTGATTCCATCATGCTAAAGATAGATTCTAAAGTTCACCATGCCGTAGACACTGTACCGGAGGCCAAAGTTATGCGAAGCATTCCAATTCCTGCAAGAGGGAGAAAAACACTGGGACCGAAAAGAAAACCAAAAGCGAAAACAAAAACAACCAAAGGGGGATTGCCCCAGAGGACAGTCGACAAGACTATTTACAAGACAAGATACCTCGCACGAGGCACCCGGAGGGAACTATTTACATGCAGATATTTACATATAATACAACTTTCGACGAACTTACCCTCACTCGAAATAGTGTTTGATAAACTGCCCATTAACAGGCAATGCGATAGGTTCCCTAGTCAAAGTATTGAGGCGGTAGGTATTTGCCCCGCAGATTTCTGAGATCAAGTATGGTCTGAGCCAGAGCCGCTAGAACTTGGTATGTTTTCCTTTCTTCTCCCGGGCCTTGTCCCACAACAGGACCAAATCCGAGATCTGAAAAGCTTTATATTGGGCTCTTCTATCAAACCATCTCTTTACCACTGCTTGGTGATGCGCAAAATGTTCAAGGGCTGCGTCTCGTTGTTCTTCCATTCACACCTGATTCAAAAGTCGAACCTCCACGGCGCTGTCCCTGTTGTTGAATTCCGGCATGAATTGTAATACTGGGATCTATAAGTTGATTGGGAATACAGGGTCCTGGCCATAAACCAGGTGGAATGGTGACATTCCCAGGGCGGCCTTAATGCGAATGTGATCCGCCCAGAGGGCAAATTTCAGCTTTTGATGCCAATCCTGGGGATTTTGTTCTAATAGGTGTTTGATCACTTCAAGCAGATTCTTGTTTGTTGATTTAGCAATGCCATTTCCCTGGGGATAATAGTTGCTGGAGAACTTCAGTGTGATATTTCTATTGTAGGTCCATTCCAGTAATTGCGCTGAAGAAAATGCCGGACCATTGTCACATACTAAAGCAAAGGGAATTCCAAACCTTGTGACGATGTTGTCTTCCAAGAATTTGATAACTACGTCTGCCATGTTGTTCTTACAAGGTATGGCTTTAGAACATCGAGTGCAGTAATTAGTAGTAGTCAGAATGTATCGGTGGTTGGCAGACGAGTTGGGGTTAATTTCCCCGATGAAGTCAAATGCCCACTGGGCAAAGGGTCTAGCCTCGTAGACTGGTTGAAGAGGCATAGTAGGGTTACGCTCTCGATGTGCTGTAGTTTGGAAAGTATGGCATTTCCTAACATGAGCGTAAATGTCCTTGAAGATACAGGGCCAATAGTATCTGGCCCAAAGAATCTGATGGGCAGTGGAATCGGCTGAACCATGCCCTGTTCCAAACTATCTATAGAATTCGTTGATTATTCTTACAGCTTGGTGTCGGTTGATGCACCAGAGGTACATCCCCTCGTAATTTCTACGGTAAAGCACGGAGTTTTTGATCATGAAGTGTGTTCTTTTCATCCATAGGGCACAGTGTTTATGGGGAGGCAACCCCTCTAGACATTTTTTGTTTAGTAACAGGTACACCAAATCGGTATACCATGGATCTTGGGTGATGGACTCCACTGTGTAAGTCTGGAATTCTATGCAGGGAGTCTCCTCAGCCATCGCCTGACTTAGTCCTTGGCCTCGGACTATTTTCATGGGCTGCATTTCTAAGTCATATTCCTGGAGGATGGCCATCCATTTCCCCCGTCTCTCGCCCAATTCACTCTGCATCACTAGAGAAAAGGCTTGTTTCTCTAGTGACGAATACCGGACTTCAACATTCTTGAAGGGGGAACTCATGAAAGCTATTGGTCGTTCCTCCCCTTCAACCTTTTGGGTCAACACTGCCGCAGCGGAATGCGGCGAAGCAAATGAGTAGATGTAAAACAGAAGGGAATAGTCTAGACTAGCCAGGACCGGTGCCTCCGTTATGGTTTGTTTGATCTGGGTGAATGCCTTCTTTGCTTCAGGACTCCACTCAATTTTGGTATCTTTCTTCATCATTTCATTGAGCGGTTTAACTATTTCTGCGAATCCTATGATGAATCGTCGTACGAAGTTGATTTTTCCGAAAAAGGATCGCATTTCTTTCTTGCTTCCAGGCATCTGTAGATTAAGCAATGCCTCAACTCTATCAGGGTCTATGGATATACCCTTCTCAGAGACAATATGCCTGAGCAACTTCCCCTCGGTGACCCCGAATATGCACTTCTTAGGGTTGAGGGATATTCCATACCAGCGACACCTTTCGCAGATCTAAGCGAGGTGGGCGGGATGATCACACCTGTCCCGGGAAAAGATAGTCAAATCATCCATGTAGATGATTATGCATCGATTCACAAGGCCCTCGAACGCAATGTCCATGGCCTTTTGAAATGTTGCCCCTGCGTTGATCAAATCGAAGGGCATTCTTCTGTATGCAAACGTTCCCCACTTGGTGGTAAACGCTATTTTCTCTCTATCTTCATACTTGACCATGACCTGGTTGTATCCCAAGTATCCATCCAGGAAAGACATCATCTGGAATCCATTTACTATCTGCAACACCTCATCCAATGAGGGGAGAGGGTGATTATCTTTTTTAGATGCCTTGTTCAAATTCTGGAAATCCACGCAAAGGCGGATCTCGCCGCTCTTCTTCCTTACAGGGACCAGGTTGGCAACCCACGTAGTGTGCCAGATTGGGAAGATTATCCGGGCTGACAGTAGTTTTTCTACCTCTTGACGTATCAGAGGCTTTATCAAGGGGTTGACTGGTCTTTGCTTTTTCCGAAATGGCTTAGCATCTGGTTTCAGGGGAATAGTGTGGGTCATGATAGATGTATCATACATTTTCAAGTCTTCATATCCCCAGGCAATTACATCAATATATTCTCGGAGGACCGCGAGAATCTTCTCCTTCTCCTCAAGGGAGCAGGAGGTACCAATGTGGATGATCTTTTCTTCACCGGGCTGGCCGAGGTTAACCTTTTCAAACTTTCCTCCCTCGGGGGAGGATGACACCTTCTCACGGGCCCGAGGGTCTGAGTCAAAGATTCATTCTAATGCAACCATGCCCTTAGGGATGGTGTTAGTGGGCAAATCCATGATCCCATCGTCTTCATCACCCTGCCCAGTATCGTCATGGTCTCGTTCCTCCACTATCTGATCCTCAAAGACACCAACATTGGCCATGAAGGCCAAGATATGCTGATCATCCTCAAAAACCTGAAAGTGGGTGACATTGTCTGGAATGGACGGGGTGGGGACCATTTCAACTGAAAATCTCCAGAGTCTGGAGCCGGCCATTGGCTCAAGTGTGTTGGCAGAGACAACGAGGGCATCCGGGACATAATTTCGTTGTCGGAGAATGAGGTCAATGCCAAAGGCATCGAAATATTTGATAAGGCTCCAAGCCCGGTTGCGGTAAGTGGCCAGACTTTTGTCATGACATGTGTATTGACTCCAGACTTGTTTAACAATCAATTCTGAATCACCCAAAGCCCGGAGGCGGGTGATACCTTTCCTTAATGCGAATAAGAGTCCAAGGATCAAAGCCTCGTACTTCGTGACATTGTTTGTACAGTTAAACTGTAGCCTGTAGGACGCGAGGAAGGATTTTCATCACGGGTTGATTAATTCTACCCCGGCCCCGCAACCTTGTTTGGATCGGGACCCATCGAACTTAAGGGTCCATAAGTCATTATTTGTAACCTGGGGCTGGGGAGTGGGGGTTTTCTTTGGGTTATTGCTGGGGGATTCGAGGGATACCTCCCGGACTACCAACGTGAAAGTGGAATTTTCCTCCAGAGTTTGGGTTTGGGATTCTTCAGGGGATGGCGCCAAAGGAGCGCATCCCACAGGGACACTGGGTCCCAGGGAATCAGTTGCATGTTGTTTGTTCCGGAGGGTATCAAGGTGCCGGTTAGCGATCAAGAGACATGGCCCACACTCCAGTTATGAATGTTTTTGGTAGTGTAGTCGGCACCAAGTGCCAGACAAGAGTGTGGCAAGGGTTGCTGAGGCGCCTTGAGAGTTGAATTCAACTCTCATTTTTTCTTCTAGGTCTTGTGCTCTCTGTAGCACGGCGGGATCCTCTTTGGGGACGAAATTAAATGTTAAAATTTCAAAAGGTTTGTACACCCCCAGAGAAGTCTCTACGAAAAGGAATTCATTGACCTTCCCAATCTCAGTAAGGGCCTATTTCATCCAGGGTTCGCTTTCGACCCAGATCTGGTTTGATTCTCCTTCCCATGGAAGCCATAAATGGGTGAAGTCGGTCGAGAAGTATCAGTTCAAGGACTTAGACCAATTCCAACTCAGTAACATCCCGTAGGTCTCTGGGATGTCCACCACTTGGATGTCAATGATGCTGGCTATCTTGGGGTCCTGGATAAGGTGTATCCGGACGTTCTTCAATTCCCCCACCATTTTCACAGCAGTCTTATCCAGCTGGATTACTGCGCCATTAGATGAGGTGGGGTTTAGTCCGAGCTTCTGACAAATGGACAAGGGCATGATGTTACCCGAAGCTCCAGAGTCTACTAAGCAGTTGTGTATATTTTTGCCATAAATGTTCAAGCCTAGTTGGAAGGGAGGATCCTCATTGTTTCCCTGGAAGACAACCGCATTAGCATCTTCGAAGGAGACGATCTTGGGTGGGCGGCTGATTGCTTCCGGGTTCCCTAAAAGCTTCAGAAGAGACTTCTTCTACTCAGGGCAATTCAACAAAACCTCCATCAAGGTCATGGAGGTGGTGGTCTACTCTAACCCCTTCATAATGTCAAATCTTCCTCCCGGGAACTGGCAATTTTCCCCCATGAGATCTTTTGCTTGATTAAAGCTAGGACCTTTTGGAGGTACGGGTCGATCAGTCGGGTTGTTTCAGGGAAGAAGAGTGTCTTTGATGGGAGGTGTAGGTGTGTAATTTGGTCCTTTACCTGCCTAGCTCCGGGTATTGTATGGAGTCCGCAGGTTAGTAAAGGCGTTGGCCTCAAAGGGTGGGATAGATTCATCAAAGAATCCCTGCAGTTCGGATTCCTCTTCATCTTCCCTGGAAGTTCTGAAGAAGATGGTGTCACAGGTGAAGGCACTATGGGTTGTCTCCTAGACAGGGGGTTCTGGAGGGGTAGCATCGTGCGACTGCTACCTGTCCAATTGGGAGATCATGATAACTTTCTCCAAAGTGGCACAATTCACCTCGTTGTGTGAACCTGTATCGTGTAATCTACACCAGTTAGTCATGGGCTGGAAGTCTGCGACTGGTGTAAAATGGGATGGTCCAGCACTGTTTTGGTTAGCATTTTGGTTCAGAGGTGGGCCTCCGGTGTTAGCGTTATTATTCTACTGTTGTTGGTTGGGCCTAGGCCCGTTGTTGAAGTTTCTTCCCCCGGCATTGTTGTTTCGTTGGCCGAAGAAAATATTCCCTCTCTGGGGATTTGAATTCTGGGGCGCATAGGATCCCACCTGCAGTTGGCCCATGTCCATAGTCAAAGTGGACAACATTCGCCGGAGGGATTCAACCTCGGCGGTCAATTGAGTGTTAGTGTCACAATGTGATGGCTATTGCTGTTGTTGGCTTCCCGAGAAGGCAGCAGGATTCACCGGAGTCGAGGGCGGCAATCCTCCAGCCGCAGATGACTAGAAGAATGGCACTCTGGACGGTTGTGTATGAGTCTGTTCTGTCTGCTACGGCTGATTCCAAGGGAAGACTTCTAGACCTAGTGTGATTTGGGTCTGGGCAGGATAAATATACCGCGCCTGCTGGTCTATCACGGGTGGCAGAGGATTCACTTCCATCAAGGGGGCACCTATTGCCAAATTGGGGTTGTATCCCCTGGCATATGTAGTTCCGCTGGGGATCATGTTAAAGGGTGTATTCTATCCAATCCCGCCCGGGGATTTGTTGAGACCGCGGGACAGCTCTAGGGCTAGGTTGTAGACTTTTGCCAAAGTGTCCCGGTCGCCAGGGGCGGTTGTTCTCCAGAGGAGGGTGGCAACTAAAGGGTCCATCGCATTAAGATATGTCTGTATGGTAACGTCTGGCGACAGGAAAAAAGGGCCCGTGCACTGCTTAAGGGCGCACTGGAACCTATGGTTGAATGCTGCAAGAGGTTCATTGGGCTCCTTTCTGATGGAGATGAACTGGCTGTGGGACCAGGCTGGGTCCACATGTACGCGAAAGGCATCCAAGAAGGTGTCCTCCATGTCCTGCCAAGTGTTGATGGAGTTGGCAGGTAAGTTAAGGTACCAGTTCAACTCGCTTTGTCCTACAGATAGGGGGAACATACGGGTCACAACATCTTCATGCTGGATCCAATGTCGATTCATGGCATCTTTGTATTCCTGTAAGTGTTCTTCTGCGGTCTGTGAGCCCAAGTGCTCATATCATGGGCAGATTTTCTCCGAGTGAGAGGGTAAATCATTGGTTGCGCCCGGAAAAGTGCCCATTGGGGACCCAGTGTTTTTGAAGTATGCAGCCATTGGGGGAACTATATGTTGGATGGTGCTTAGGGTACTGGTTCCCGAGACTGTCTAGGGAGTTTGAGTATTCAGAGGTATGGTAGATCCCCAGACAATAGTGGCTGGTAGGACTTTAGTGGTTCGTTTCTTTCGAGCAGGGGGCTCGAGTTCGACAAACTTCCCAGGATTCGGGGTGGACCTAAGGACTCTTTCAAATTTCACTGGGGAGAAAGATCCAATCCCAGTGAAGGCTTGTCTCCTAAAACTACAACTTGGGGAACCCTCAGAAGGCATAAAATCAGAATCTTGGGAGGGGGATGAGCTCATGCCCTCCTTCTAGCGCCAATTTCTATTGAAGGGGTTTTGCTGACCAGGTCTGCCAACAGTCATAAGTTGTCACCGGGTTCTGGGGAAATCAGCCAACTCCGCCTGTAAAGGTTGTCTGGGGGAAATAAATCCTCCAGGCTTTCAAGCACCTGGGTGTCAGGTCACGACGGTGCGGGGCTCGGTTGGGAGAGGTGACTATTTTCGAGGGGGATAGCTGGTTTCTTCAACTCATCATCTCCGGAGATTCAATAAAAGTGAGGGTTTTCCTGGACATTCTACACTTAGAAAATAAAATGAAAAAGATCCTGCAGGGTTAGAAACATTTCATCTAACTACAGTCATGTTAAAAATATCCAAAACATCAATAATACTCTGGTAAACTACACTAAATACCAAAGGAACACATAACCATCAGTTAGCATTTTATCAGTAGTAAGAGAAAAGAGTTTGTTAATCTACTTCAACATACCAGAGTAAAAGACATACAGAACATTAAAACATGAAATACCAATAACTCAGAAGCAAGAGTGCCAACAATATCATTGTCAAGAATCCTTCCTTCCTCATTAACATTCAGTCCAGCAAGCACTGGTGCATGATACAATGGTGGCTCCAGGGGAGCATCTAAATACTGAAAATAGAACAATGGAGCATTGAGCTCTGCAACTAAAATCAGATTACTTTTCTATTGCTATAGACAACAAAATCATCAATTTTGTCGACCCTTGAAAATGGGCCGATTTGCCTATTTATACAACTCTTCTAACCCTAACCCTATTTTATACATTTCAATAAAATACAATATTCGGGGGCCGGTACTACCTGTGCCACCCTACAAAAGACCTAGAGATGGAATAGGTCTGTCATGTCAGAAGAATAAGATAAGAATATACATCAGAAGAATCGGTCTCGAGAAGAGATCCAGAGAGGAGAAAGAAGAAAGTAAGTCCCTCAAGGACCGGGGCTACATGCCTCATAAATGGGAAATGCGGTGCCCTATCTCCAATGTGCCAGGTGTACCCTTGAGCGGCGCCTCGAGAAGACCACCCTGTCAGAAGACCAACTGCTGAGCCGACGCCCCTTGATGTGCCCAACTACCTTCTGATAGTCTTATTAACCACCTTCGAAAGTGACCGGTCGGCCTTGGGGACCGAGACACGGATCACTTTAAAGAATACAAAATTTTGGATCTGGGACTCCGGGATCCAGGAACTTATGTCCCAAAAAGAATAAATAATACTCAATGTGAGTTTTTCCCCAGCCTTCGGAGAAAGCTTAAGGCTGCTTATTATTGCTGAAGGCCTGAAGGAGGCAGCAAATGCCATCTTCATCTATACTCTTCAGGCTGGCCCTTCTGTTCCTGGCTACATCAACTTGTTCCCCCAGGTCCAGAACATTCCCTTTGAATTCGTTCGCCATCCTTGCCGTGTCACGGCCCTTAAGTATCATTTCGGTTAATTTTGTCATTTCGTCTCCATCTATCCCCTCCGCGGATTGATATCGGGATTGCATTACTTCATCAAAACTCCCCAAAACTGAATCTTTGGGTGTGTACGTATCTGTACTAAGGGGCTCAGCCCCAGAAATCTTTATTACATAAGAATTAAATAAATTAGAAGGATATTTTACGTTGTGTACCTTCTCTTGCAAGGACTCTACCAGTTGCTTGGTTACCTCCAATGTGAGGTCAAGTCTGGCATGCTGAATCCTTACAAAATCAAACGATTCCTCACCCAAAATTTTGGATTCAGAAATCATGTCCTCTCCCAAGGTGAGGAGCTCTTCAAGCTCTACCTTCCATGCCTGGTAATTTTAGCGTCACTCTCCCATTGCTCAATGAGTGCTTCTACCTAATGGATAACTTGCCAGGCTATGTATAAGTCTGGGAGAGTGGACACTAGGAAACACTGGGTGTTTCCTATCTGTAGGGCTACCCATTCATCTATTGCTTGGGCCTTCTTTTTCATTACTCGCAGGGAGTCTATCTCGCTCTGCAATAATTCTTCTGATGTGGAGGTCTCTGGAGGGGTGGCATTTATGGGTCTGGCTAGCTCGATAAGAAACCCCATAAGGTTTGCATTCTTCTCCTTTTCAGCTTTGAGCCTCTGGGCCTCCTTTTCGTATCAGGCTTCAACTACCCTAGCTGCCTCCCTAAGAAAGTCGACCTCGCCTTGCTTTCCTCTCTTTCCCAGGGATACCTCTGCAACATCATAATCTGCGGGGTCTGCAGTTGCTTCATCGGTGCCCGGGGGAGGTGTTGCCACAACGGTAACTATTTCCCCGCCTGGCCCAGTTCGAAGAGTGTGAACTGTCTGGGCTTTCTTTGTTTTTGGTGGGGCCTATACTTGGGCCATCATCTCGGCCAGGGAGAGGGGAATCACCAGAGCGGACTGAGCCTTTCTCTTTTTTCTTTCTATCAGCCACTGGGGTGGGAGAGGTGGCCTTCCTGCCAGAACTTGTTCTCCTGATTCTTTCCCAGTACCCGGTGGTTGTTGCTCCTCGGTGTCGCGAACCTCATCCGTCCTCCCTGCCTCAACTTCTCCTGCAGCAACATTTTCTTTTTCAACTTCCATCTCCTCAGCCTTGTCCTGTGTCTCTATTGCTAGGTTTGGACCTTGGAAGGCTTCTTTGGAGATTTCCTCTTCAAGCTGCTTCTCTTCTTCTTCTTCTGCCAGAATTTCTTCTTCTATCGACAGTAGGGGAGGTATCGGGCCAAGATTTAAAGTTTTGGCCACTGTGATAACCTATCCGAAGGTTTC
>MU225805.1:442042-470818 GCA_018584345.1 Thuja plicata | reverse complement strand
CACAAATGGGGATTTGCAAATCCATATTCTCATTCAATTTAGAGGTCACCAAACAAGGAATTGCACCCCATAACCGGGTTATGGGCTGCATAACCCGGTTATGGGGTGCAACCAAACGGGCCCTTAGTTATTTGACTATGAGACTATCCCTATTTATGTGATGGATTATAATCTAATCTTTATCTGCTTCATGATGCTTATGTATATTTGATGCTTATGTGTGTGCTTGTATCTATGATGCATTTATGTGACTAGGCATGAAGTCGTAGTTACTAACCTACTGAGATCCACATGATGTCTTGATCCCAGTCATATGTATGAACTGTCTTCTATATATATATATGCACATGTATACTCATTTTGTGGTGCAGTCTTGCAAGTACTAGGCATCGACTTCACCTGGCTTAACAGGCCTGAGCGTACCCTCAAAATCCTTGATGGTTGTTATTGTGGACATAGTACCAAGGTCCTCACAAACATCTTCCTTTATCATAGGATTCACGTTTATTTGGTTTACCTCACTCCAGGTTGGGCTTAATCATGACCATGCTTTTGGTAATTTTTTCTATTTAGTTAGATTATGTTGATTTGAGTTTGATAATCCTGGTTGATGTTTTTAGGATGTTGGCTGACGTGTGTTGACTTTTTCTAGTCACTTATTGTTCATATTAAATTTATGTGCTTTGTTTGGGGATGTGTCTAATCTATGCTTGTCCATGATTTATTATCCTTCTATATGGATGTTCTCACAATAGTGTATCCCACTTGTGGGCATGATGAAAAATTGGTCATGATTATTTTTCCATTTTTGACCGCTTCATGCAAAGATGGGTGTTCGGGCAAAGGGGGTTAAGGCCTTCACCCAAAAGCCCTACATTGGGGTCTCCTTTTCCCAGGCCTTTGCCAGAAGACCCCTACGTTGGGGTCTCCTTTTCCCAAGCCTTCACCGGAAGACCCCTATGTAGGGGCCTTCGGGAGAAGGGGGCCTTCAATCGAGGACCCTTTTGACTAGATTTTCTTTAAATTTATCACAGTAACAGTCAATTTCACAAAATTCTATTATTATGGACCCTAGGTGTTAGAGCGGACTTGGTTTCGACCCACACTAACATCAACATTTTTTTACCACTATCAACCTCTTCCAACCATCGTTGATACGAAGTGCATGTAACTCTTCCTTTTTGGCTTATTATTTAATGTAAATTATATGTTTTAAAATTATCTTAGTTATTTTTTCATTTTCACTAGTTTTTAATTGAAAAAAAAAGATTATTGTTAGATAATATTGGAAAAGTGTAGTTAGAAAACCATAGTTAGAAAATGTTAGAAAACCATTGTTAAAAAATCACCTAAAAAATATTTGTTTTTAAATTTTTTTAATTGCTAGTTATATGATCAATACTTTTCATTTCCAATAATTTATAATTGTTTATAAATATACTTTATAAATTGCTTAAAAAATATAGGTACTCTCTCTCTCTCTCTCTCTCTCTCTAGAGAGAGAGAGAGAGTATCTATATTTTTTAAGCAATTTATAAAGTATATTTATAAACAATTATAAATTATTGGAAATGAAAAGTATTGATCATATAACTAGCAATTAAAAAATTTTAAAAACAAATATTTTTTAGGTGATTTTTTAACAATGGTTTTCTATGTATATATATACACATATATATGATAAAAAACTATCTAGAAAATGTTTTCGATTAAGGGTAAAATCATTTTTGAATAGAACAGTAACCCTTTACAAAAGACTAAAGATAGGCAGGAAGCAACATAACTAGAAGCAAATAGACAACATCAAAAGCAATAGCTGGGGGAAAAGAAGAAAAATATTTAGAACCCCACCAGCAAAAAGCACCCGATCAAAAGATGAAAGCAGACAAAAAGAAAACCAGCCCCACCGAACAAAGTCAGGTATGATTCAAGATCTCAGAAGACTCCTCCATCACATGTTTGCATTTAGCGATGGCTTCTTTGAGGTCTTTTATATCTTTGGAGCTCCCCCGTTTCACTTTTTTTGCACTTGCCCTTGTACGAGTCCCTGGACCAACAATGCTAGGATCAACAGCATTATCCACATCAACATTTATAGGGTTAGAGTTCCCATCCAGCACAGAGAGAAGAGGCCTAAGATTACTATTAGTCAATTTCATGCCCTCGTAGTTATTTTTCATTAGTCGGCTGAGGGTATCTTCAATGCTCTGGATGTGGCTTTCATTAGTACGCTGGTGGAAGTTGACCACAACATTGATCTTCAGTTTGAGTTTCACCAGCAGGCTTTTTTCCATATTCTCCTCCTGAGCCTCATTGGTTGTAGCTTCTTTTAGAGGTTTAGAAATCAGGATAGCTAGCTTATTAACCCTATCCTAGAGGTCATCATACTTTCCATTAATCTCTCTAATCTCTTCAAGAAGCCATGTGTTCAACTATAGATCCATATCAACCCTCTCTTTGACAACCTGGATAAACCTGCTGGGGTCTTGGGTTTTTTTGGTCTCATTACTATGGCTATCTCTAGTTTTGTCTTTATCTTTTTTATTCCCCTCAGATCCCATAGCCTTGTCTTCCCTGGAAGTCCTATACACAAAAGACACAGACTGCGCATAATTCACCATAACAGGGGTAGTGTCAGAAATGCCCTTCTCTTTAGTCTTCAAACTCGGCTCACTATGCTTTTTAATAGGGGAATTAGGGCTTTCCACCTCCAAAGCCATAGGTGCACCCCGAGAAGTATTCTTGTCCTATCCCTCCATTTCCACTTCCTCAGAGCTGCCTTTATTGTCATTTTCCATCTCCTCGAAGGATCCCGTTAATTCCTACTCAAGGGATTCAGTGTCTTCCTCCGTTTCCATACCAGTTTCCTCAGAGAGGAATTTATCAGCTTCCCCTTTTTCCCCTTTCACTTCCTCCTTATCCTTAGCCTTAGTTTTGTTGTCCATGTTCATGCCTTCCTGCTCTGTGAGGATCTTGACATGATCTTCTCCACTAGTGTTGACTTTACCCTTTCTCTTTTTCCCATGAGTGTTACTCTCAGATGCCATAGGTCTTTTACCTTTCTTGCCTCTGTTTGAGTCTTCCACCTTAGGGTTTCCCTGCATCTTAAATTTAGCATGCTCATAAATTAACAGGATAAGCCCATCATGGAGAATAGGAGAGGAAACATTCTTTCTATTCTCCAAGATACTATTTTCCAGAGACTTGAGAAGAAAAAATGGGAAAGAGATTCTCCTTTTGTAACGGAAATGGTTAACCAACATGAAATGGAAATTGTAAACCCTAGTATGCCGACCATCTAGGGTAAAATACTGCATCATAACTTTAACAACTTTAGACCAAAAGAGTTTCATATGATCCCGCAGGAAGAAATCACCCGACTATTTGACAAGAAGGCCTCTTTCCACCTTAGTCTTAGGATACATTCTA
The DNA here is from genome assembly GCA_018584345.1 of Thuja plicata. Taxonomy (NCBI): domain Eukaryota; kingdom Viridiplantae; phylum Streptophyta; class Pinopsida; order Cupressales; family Cupressaceae; genus Thuja; species Thuja plicata. The sequence goes on along the minus strand of MU225805.1, from coordinate 467,389 downwards.
GGAGCATTTTTAGCCATGACAACACCTCTATAGTATTTAAGACTAGACATCTTAAGACCCGTAATTTCATAAATAAGCTTCTTAGTCACACAAAATGTGTTACCACATAGAGTTACCTGGCCATTGTCCCAACTGTTTGCAAATTCCTTGGAGATGTCCCTATTATTTACATGGAGTCTCTCCATATACTCCGTAACTCTTCCTTCCTTGAGTCTCTTCTAGACTTTGACTTCTTTCTTCCATTTACAAACTGACGGTTCTTCCCTTTTGAACTTTCCTCCCATACTGCCAGAAAACTAGAGATCAAAATACCGCAGAGTGAAAGTTAAATGAGAAGTTTGTGAATGAATGATGGTGAAATGCTACCCTTTAACAGAAATGATAACACTTCTCCCATAAATTTTATTATTAATGCACTTGTTTTCATGCATGCAAAGCTCAAAATTTAGGCAACTCTATGAACTAGCCTTTCTTGTCATCATTATTGGGGATATTACCAGGTTTTTGGCAAATTTGATCGTACTTCACAAGATTAACAATATCAATATTTAACCCTTGATATCGATTCCAGTATCTGACATCATCACTAAAGGCACCCACATTCGCCAGGCTGTCAGCCACATAGTTGGACTCGCTGAAGGCATGACTAGCATAGGTGACATCAAAACCATCAATCACAATTTTTATTTCATCAAAGATATGACTAGTATTCCATGAGGGAGAGTTAATACCATTAATACAATTTATAGTATTCAATGAATCCCCTTCCAGCCACAATTTTGAACAATTTTTCCTTTTAGCAAGTTTGCAAGCATTGAGAGCCGCCATTGCTTCAGCCATATGACTAGTTTGAGATCCAATTGGAACATCAGAGGCCGCAATGCACTTTCCTTCAGTATTTCTAGCTATGCATCCACATCTTGCAATGCGAGGGTTGCCTTTGGCCACCCCGTCAAAGTTCACTTTGAGCCAACCAGGAGGAGGAGAGTTCCAAAACACAGATTCATGGGGAGAAATAGGGGCTTTATACTTGGAGGTGAAGTCCCAGTTCTGAAGAATCTCCTTATCATAGATCCCTTCCAGAATTTTAGGTTTTAACTGCACAACAACTTTAGTATTTTCAATAATATTATTGATAATTTTGTATCCAATCAAGAGAGGAGTAGATTTTTTGTCTCGGAATATCCTGTCATTCCTTTCTTTACAAATCCTCCATATGACATGAGGGTCTGTATAATCCCAAACAAGTTTACCCAATTGGTGTTGGAAAGGGGATCTCCATTATTCCATAAATTCTTGGATAGTATTAGGGAACACCCAGCTAACTTTCCAGTGATGTAACACCACCCTCCAAATATCCCTAGAAAAATGACAATGTAGCAAAAGGTGAGAAGAGGTCTCAGCTTCTTTCATATAGAGATAGCATCTATTAGGGATAATCCATCCCATTTTCTTCAGATTCTCAGTAGTTAGGATTTTGTCCTGAATAAAAAGCCAGTAAAAAAAGTTAATTTTAGGGATCAGAGAAGGAAACCAAACCTTTTCCCCTTTGGGCTCCTCCTCCCTGGGGGAGATCATCGAATAGGTAGAGGCCACAGAGAAGGTACCATTAGGATTAGGGGGCCAGATTAACTCATCTTCTTTATTAGCTTTAACAACCCAGGGAGAAAGATCCAGGTTAATATTTTTCAGGATGGGATCAATATCACACAGGTTTATCCATTTATTTTCTCTCCAGTAATCCACCACTTTACAACCAATTTTGACTTTACACATCTCCGCAAAGTTATCCATGCCAGGGTACTATATCAGGGGTTTATCCCTAAATCATGGATCTTCCTAGAAATTAATTCTCTGCCCATTGCCAACTTTCCATCGGGCACCTTTAGCAGCTAGGGATCTAGCCTTCAAAATGCTATTCCAAATCACAGAACCCTGAACAATAAGGGGAGAAGAGAGGAAAGAATCAATAGAGGGAGTATCAAAAAGATACTTGGACCTAAGAATTTTTTTCCAACCTTTTTCTTCTCCAAAATTTCTCCAGCACTGCTTAGCTAGGAGAGCAATATTAATGTCCTTAATTCTTCTGGTGCCAAGACCCCCAAGATTGACCAGCTTACACACTTTTTCCCAAGCCACAAGATGGATTCTATCTTTCACTTTGGTGCCAGACCATAAAAATCTTTTCTAAATTTTCTCAATCGTATCAGCAATCTTAGAGGGGATTTTGAAAAGACTCAGGGCATAAACTGGGAGGTTTTGAAAAGATCTAGAAAATGTTAGAAATTTTTTTTTTTTAAATTATTTTTAAAAGTTAGTTATATGAGTAGTTTTCATTTCCATTAATTTATAATTATACTTTAAAAATTGTTTAAAAATATAGGTACTCTCTCTCTCTCTCTATCTCTCTCTCTCTCTCTCTCCTTCTCTCTCTCTCTCTCTCTATATATATATATATATATATATAGACACACACACACACACACACACACACACACACACACACACATATATAGTAAAAAATTAATTATTTAATTTACAATACCCTGCCTTAATATTTAAGTCAAACAACATTTAAAAAAAAACAACAAGACATAATTTAGAAATATTTAGAGTAGGTTTAATTTAGAAATCTTCAGAGAACCTACTGATCAATTGTGAAAACAACACAATTTTCTTGTTCGTTAATCTTTTTATTTGGCTCATTTAAAACCATATAGAGATATTCGACACAAATTTTCCAGCGTGTATCTTCTTTCAATGTATACTAGGAACGCATGAAAAACTGAGTGTGATGTTTCAAAGTTCATATTAATATTAATATATATGAATATTTTTTTTCCAAATTCGCAAAAATACAATGATTTTTTTATTTGTTTTTAGTTTTCGACCACAAAATATGCAGACCATAAATAATAGATTCTGAAAATTTCATGAAAATTTGTTAGATTTTCTAGTTTTTAAAATTTGGTCAATAATACATTTGTTTTTTTGAGTAGGGTTCTAACCCAATATTGTACACAACGACATAGCGGGGACGATAAAAAAAATAATACATATGTGTAAAGGGATAAGGAAATTGTGGATTACGGGGTTTTGTTAGACTTGTGTTCTTCAACAACTAACTCCAAAGTTGACTCTTCTTCAAGAGTGGCACGCTCATGACCTTGTCGGTGCTCCTCTGCCTCTTTATTTCTTTGTATTTTGGAGTTCTGGTATTCCCCATAGAAATATGATGCAAATCCCCACAAAGCCAAAGTGAGAGCCATACCTTTCACCCCTGTGAATTTCTCATGGAATATGACAACTGAAAGCACCTCCACCACTAGAGTTAAGGAAGCCATGAATACGACACTCAATAGAGAAGAAGTACAAATTATGATACCATAAACCCTGATAAAGAAGAGCTATTAGAAGATTCCGTTCCAAACCATAGACATGTAGTAATTCAGCTCCCCCACATCAGATTTCATTGCTTCCCTTCCGATAGCCTGAAAATCCTTGTGTCACAGCCATGGCTGTTGACAAATGTGTCTCAACCTTGCAATCTTTTTTCAGAAAATTATAGAATTTGTGTGTGGTAGTTTTCCACATGTTTATGCATTGGAAAAAGGTGTATGATTTTTCAAAAGGTGCCTTGTCTATAGTAGATTATAGGAGGGCCATTTTTAGAGCACAGTTAGTTTGTTTTATGACTTTTATGAAGGTCTAAACTAGGGGACAAAATTATGGACGGGATTACTATTTTAACCTGGTTGTTTTTCCATCTTGGAAATGTAAATGTCAAAAATGGGCAACATGTGGCATGGTGGTTAAGCCCATGGTTTTGTAAAACCACAAGTGGTTTCTAGGTTGTAAAATCACTATATAAGGAGGGCTTGGGGAGGAGTTTTGTATTATGGAGTTTTGTTTGCAAGGCTGGGTGCTAGAAGGATGCTAGTGGTGTCTCTCCAAGCTTGAGTTGAGGTGATGTTCTTGTAAGAACTTGCATTGCAAGTGTATTGTAATCTTCTTTGATTTGATAATACATTATGCAGGTTTTAGAGGGTGGGGTTTTTCTCCTGTAAGGGTTTTCCCCATGATAATCACGGTGTTATATGTTTATGGTTATTTTATTTATACTCTTGAATGTGTTTCTTTGAATCGTTGTAATACTTTAAGTTGAAATTTGTACAATCGTCCTCTCAAGATTAGCATAGGAAGCATTTTCGCACACCTTTTCTTCCTTATAAGTGGTATCAGAGCTTGGCCAGTTTTTGGTTCTATTTGTTGGGTACAGGGTTTTTTGAGCTAATCAAGGTTTGAGTGGGAGATTCTGCAGAGTATTTCATTTTTGTATTGTAGGATTGCAAAGATGGAAAGCATGTCGGGGAGGATTGATGTAGAGAAATTTTCTGGCACAAACTTTGAGATGTGGAAGCTGAAGATGGAAGATCTGTTGTTTGATCGGGATCTATGGGATGCGGTGGATGAGAATAAGCTAAGGCCTGCTGATCCAACTTTAGCAACACAATATGATGTGATGGATAGAAAAGCTAAAGGTCTCATAATATTGTGTCTTGCAGACTCAATTCTGATTATTGTGCATGAAGATTCTACCGCGAAGAATCTTTGGAAGAAGCTAAGTGAGATCTATCAAGTGAAATCACTTGTTAACAATATTTTCTTGAGGAAGAAATTATATTCCTTGAGAATGGAAGAAGGTGGATGAATTCCTGAACATCTAGAAAGTTTCAATATGTTGGTGACTTAGTTGACCTCAGTTGGGGTAGCTATGGATGAAGAAGAAAGGTGCCAAATCCTGCTATGTTCATTGCCAGATTCATGGGACAACCTTGTCATGGCCATAGGGAGCACTTCTGTTATCTTGAAGATCGAGGATGTTATTGGTTCTCTACTTTTTGAGGAGATGAGAAGGAAGGTCTCTCTGAACTCTAAAGAGGCTTTGAGTGTTCGAGGAAGACTAAAGGAAAGAGGCAAGAACAAAAAGAAGCATGGTTTTTCTAAGTCCAAGAATAAGGGGAGATCGAAATCCCCTGGTAAGTCCAAGGTGATATGTTGGAATTGTGGTAAATTTGGACACTTCCGAAAGGATTACAAAGAGGAAAAGAAGAAGAAGAAAAAGAAGAAAGATTCTAATTCTTAGTCCGAGAAGGAAGATGGACATGCTTTTATTGCAGCCTTGGCCACTCGTGGAGGTGACAATGCATGGTTAATAGACTCAGGTGCATCTTTCCACATGACTCCTAATAGAAACTGGTTTAGTAAGTATGAAAATTTTGATGGTGGTAAGGTGTATTTGGGTGATAACTCTGTTCTTGATATTGTTGGTCATGGAAGTATTTGTGTGAAATTTTTTGATGGTAGAATTGAAGATTTGATGGTGTCTTGCATATCCTGGGACTAGCAAGAAATTTGTTATCTATTAGTAAACTAATAGATGTAGGTGTGCATGTACAATTCTCTGAAGCAGGTGAGAAAATGGTAAGAGGTGCTATGGTAATAGCAATAGGAAGTAGATTGGGTATATTGTACCAGCCTGATGCATGCACGGTTGAGTGCAATAGTACTTCTTATAAGATTGTGAAAAAGACTACTCTATTGGAAAAGGAGAGGGTTTCTTTTTCAACAGATGGTCATGGTTTTTGGGTACCCAAGGGTGCTCTATCTACCGAATCAAAGTTGCCTGCATAGAAGACCATGTTATGGAACCAAAAACTCGGCCACATAGGTGAGAAGGGTCTACAGACCTTGAAAAATAAGAACTTTGTTGATGGGTTGAATGATTGCAATCTTGAATTTGATTTTTGTGAGCATTGTATTTATGGAAAACAAAACCGCATTCAGTTTTACTCCATTTCTCATAAGTCTTCATGTATATTGGATTTGATCCATTTAGATGTATTTGGTCCAGTTGATGTTCCTTCTGTTGGTAAATCATTTTATTGTGTTTCTTTCATTGATGATTTCAGTAGAAGAACATGGGTTTATTTTCTTAGGAGTAAAGCTAAAGTTTTCAGTCATTTCAAAGAATTTAAAGCAATAGTAGAGTTGCAGAATGGAAAGAAAATAAAATGTTTGAGAATTGATAATGGCGGTGAATATTGATCTAATAATTTTGATACATTTTGTAAAGATTGTGGTATTAAAAGACAGAAGACAACTCTGTATTCTCCACAGCAGAATGAAGTTGTAGAAAAAATGAACAGAACCTTGATGGAGAAGGCTAGGAGTATGTTGAGTGGTGCTGGACTAGAACAAAAGTTCTGGGCTGGAGCTATAGCCACTGCCTGCTACCTGATAAACAGGTGTCCTACATTAGCTCTTGTTGACAAAACATCAATGGAAGCGTGGTCGGGCCACAAGCCTTCACTTAGACATCTGAGAGTTTTTGGTTGTGAGGCATATGCTCATGTGCCAAAGGAGAAGCAGACAAAATTGGATAACAAAGTTGTTAAATGTATTTTCATCAGATACAATTATGGTGTGAGAGGATACAAGCTTTGGGATCCTATTGCACAAAAGGTATTTTATTCCAGAAGTGTTATTTTTAGAGAAACTAAGCCTTCTTCTGTTTTAGTGCAACTAGAACAAATGGAGGAAAAGAAAGATGTGATTCAACTACCTGCTACACCAGAGGAAGTTGAATCGAGGCCCTTAGAAAGACAAGATATCAAAGAGAGCTCTACGAGCTCTGAATCATCAGAGGGAGAAGAGGAACCTGAACCAGAACCTGAGTTTTCTAGAAGGACTACTATACAAAGAAAAGCACCTGATAGGCATGGATATTCTCCTGATGATTGGAGGTGTATATTTGCTTTGAATGCTAACATCGATGAACCAAGATCTGTAGAAGAGGCTCTTGGTATGAATGATTCAGGGTCCTAGAAAATAGCCATGGATGAAGAGATGGCATCTCTTAAGAGGAATGATACATGGGACCTTGTGCCATTTCCTGAAGGACGGAAACCTGTTGGTTGTAAATGGGTGTTCAAAAAGATGGGTTCAGATGGAAGCATTAAGAAGTACAAAGTGCGTTTGGTTGCTAAAGGTTACTCCCATGTTGAGGGGGTAGATTATGGTGAGATTTTTTCTCCTGTAGCTAAAATGACATCCATTCAATTTTTGCTTTCTATTGCAGTAGCTTATGATCTAGAGATCGAGCAAATGGATGTGAAAACAACTTTCCTTCATGGAGATTTGGAGGAGGAAATTTATATAAAATAGCCAGAGCACTATGTGGTCAAAGGTAAAAATCATTTTGTCTATAAGTTGAATAAATCTTTCTATGGTTTAAAACAAAGTCCTAGGATGTGGTACCAGAAGTTTGATACATATGTGTTGAGTTTGGGATTTGTGCAATCTAAGTTTGATCATTGTATATATTTCAAATCTGATGGCGATCATTTCCTGGTTATTGCCTTGTATGTCGATGACATGTTATTTATTGAAAAAGGAAAAGGTTTGATTGCAGAATTAAAATCTCAACTCTCAGCGAAGTTTGAAATGAAAGATCTTGGTGCAGCAAGGTACATTTTGGGAATGGAGATTGTAAGAGATAGACAAAACATAAAGATTTGGCTAGGCCAGAGTAAGTATGTTGGTACTATTATGAGAAGATTCAATATGCAAGATTCTACACCATTGAGTGTTCCTATTATAGTAGGAACAAAGCTTTCTAGTACACATTGTCCTACATCCCCATTGGAGATGGAAGAGATGAGTCGAGTACCATACAAGAGTGTTCTTGAAAGTTTGATGTATGCTATGGTTTGTACAAGACCAAACATTGCCCAAGTAGTGGGAGTTCTTTCCCATTACATGTCTAATCCAGGAAGAGCACATTGGGATGCAGTTAAAAGAGTTTTCAGATACTTGTGGGGTACCTCAGAGTACTCTATATGTTTTCATGGAACGGGTCACGAGCATTCCTTGGATATTAGTGGCTATGTGGATTCAGACTCAGCCGGTGATGTTGATAGAAGAAGATCCACCAGTGAATATGTGTTTACACTATTTGGTGGTGCAATCAGTTGGATGAGTAAGCGGCAGGCTATGGTTGCTTTGTCCACTATTGAGGCAGAGTAAATGACAGCTACTCATGCCTGCAAAGAGGCCATTTGGATTAAGAGATTGTGTTTAGATATAGAGTTCAAATAGGGTGCAGTGACAATTTATAGTGACAGTCAGAGTGCAATCTTCCTAGCAAAGAACCTGACTTTTCATGCCAAGACCAAGCACATTGATGTACAATATCATTTTGTGAGAGATATGGTTGATGATGACAAGATGAAGCTGGAGAAGGTAGAAACTTTGGTGAATGTTGCTGATGCATTAACTAAGCTTGTGAGAACAGAGAAGTTCAGATGGTGTTAAGAGTCTATGGACCTCTCGGCCCCTAGCAATTAAGTCCATGATAGTTTGGGTTCCCTAACTCTTGCAAGGTGTTCGACAAGTGGGAGATTGTTGAGAAATGTGTCTCAACCTTGCAATCCTTTTTCAGAAAATTATAGAATTTGTTTGTGGCAGTTTTCCACATGTTTATGCATTGGAAAAAGGTGTATGAGTTGTCAAAAGGTGCCTTGTCCATAGTAGATTATAGGAGTGCCATTTTTAGAGCATAGTTAGTTTGTTTTATGACTTTTATGAAGGTCTAAACTAGGGGACAAAATTATGAACAAGATTACTATTTTAACCTGGTTGTTTTTCCATCTTGGAAATGTAAATGTAAAAAATGGGCAACATATGGCATGGTGGTTAAGCCCATGGTTTTGTAAAACCACAAGTGGTTTGCAGGTTGTAAAATCACTATATAAGGAGGGCTTGGGGAGGAGTTTTGTATTATGGAGTTTTGTTTGCAAGGCTAGGTGCTAGAAGGATGCTAGTGGTGTCTCTCGAAGCTTGCGTTGAGGTGATGCTCTTGTAAGAACTTGCATTGCAAGTGTATTATAATCTTCTTTGATTTGATAATACATTATGCAGGTTTTAGAGGGTGGGGTTTTTCTCCCGTAAGGGTTTTCCCCACGATAATCACGGTGTTATATGTTTATGGTTATTTCATTTATACTCTTGAATGTGTTTCTTTGAATCATTGTAATATTTTAAGTTGAAATTTGTACAATCATCCTCTCAAGATTAGCGTAGGAAGCGTTTCCAGACACCTTTACTTCCTTACAATGGCTACTATACACACAACGGTCACCGAAGTGCACATAATAAACTGCATCTCCATAACAAGTGTGTATATTATTCGGCGTGTGGTTTTCTTGTAGACAAGTTCAATCAGAGGAAAAAGGAACCCATAAAGGGCAGTTCTTGCGCCTGCAGCGAAAAACCCAAGCGAATATTGTCCAGATGTGACTCCCTGGGGCCTGTCACCGCTGGCGCGCAAGGCCAACATAATAGCTCCCACGGTCAGCAAAACAAGAGCATTGATTGAATAAGAGGTAAACTTGTGCTTAACTAAGAGGAAGGCAAAAAATGCATTGAAGGCAAGCTGAGGGGCAACGAGGAGAGAGGCGGTGGAGAGAGGAAGGTAGGAGAGGCCCCATGAATACAAGAAGTTATCGAAGGCAGTGAGAAGGCCTATTACGAGGGACGCAAGAAAAATCTTGGGAGTTACATGGATGTTTTCTGAAGGGAGATGTTTTGTGAGGGAAGAAATCCAAATGGGGAGAATGAGAAGTGGACAGCCTGCAGTATGAAGCCAAGCAATAAGCCATTTGCGATTGCCACCATGCAAGAAATAGAAGCGAACTAATAAGGAGCCTGCGATTCGGCCAATGCACAAGGCCGCGCTGTTTAATATCAAGAGGATCCATTGCCCTAAGCTTTTCTTCTTTGACTCCATTTATCCCACCTTTTAGTACCTCATTGTATCATCTTTATCTTTGTCTTCCGGATTTATAAACATCAAGGTTCAGTTTTGGTGTTTGTCAACGGTATTTTCAGTATCAAAAGAGGTGGAAAATAGAGGGATACCCATTGATACAGGTAGATGTTTGTTTACTTGTAGACGATTTTGAAGGTGTAGTGGTCAGAACATTTTAATGAAATGACGACAAAGACAACTTTGATTTGATAACTGCAAAATGGAAATATGTCCATTTTATTCCGCGTCTACTTTAGTGGAATGATTCATTATTAATTTTGTTAATGGAATGATTTATTGCTTTGATAGCCAACACCTTGATTTGATAGCTGCCAATGGAAATATGTCCATTTTATTGGGCGTCTACTTTAATGGAATGATTCATTATTAAAAATTTTAATGGAATGATTTATTACATTGGTAGGTGTAGTGTGTGAAATTTGCATATCTATAAAGGAAGTAATTATGATTTTATTAGAATTTTATTTGTATGAGACAAGAATACAGTTTTATTTCATAATTGCATTGATGAAATTTAAATATCAATGTTGGCATTCGTATTGTTTATTATTTTGTTTTGTGTTAATCTTATTGGAATGATTTTATAGGTGTAGTGGTGAAACCAGTTTAATGGAATGGTGGCCAACACAAAACATTGATTTCATAATGTAGTTTGAAATTTGAATACACATGCTAATGTTAAATTCCATTTTTGTGCACATTACATTGGAATGATTTTATTAGATTTTTTTTTAATATAAGACAAAGGTAATGGTTATATATATATATATATATATATATATATTTGTTTTTGCTTTTTTTTTTTGTGTCTATTATGATTTTATTAGAATTTGTTTTATATAAGACAAGGATAAAGTTTGATTTGAAAGTTATAGTGGTGAAATTTTCTTATAGATGTGAATGTTTACTTCCTTTTGTGCCCATTTCAATGAAATTGTTTTATAAATGGATAGTCAATCTTTTTTATAAATCCATTTACTATAAATTAATAATTTATAGTAAACATTGAGTATATATTGATTCTTGAGATAAATTTGTCAATATTTTTTTATCATTGTTGCAAGCAACAACAAAGATGAGAGTCATTCTAAAATTTAAAAAATAAAGATTGACTATCCATTTATTTTTTATCTGTGAATGTCAATCAACTATTAATAGTTTTCAAGGGCCTATTTTGGCCTTTTCTTATTTTTGGTTAAGATTTAGCTTTGTATTTGAGGTTGTGTTTTTCCCTCGTAGATCGCAATTCTTTTTGTTTTCTATTTTTTTGCGCTCCTATTGTTCTTCTCTAGTTTATTTCGTGTGAGGTTTCTATGGAGGTTGAGTCATCCCCTATTATAGTGGGGATATTTCTTGTGGCTATGGAGTGGGTTTGCCTCATTTTTATCTTCTCTTCCTCTTTCACGGCTCCTATTTATGTGGTGAAATTTCCTACGAAGGATGTAATACCCTCACACCCTGACATGTTTTTAATATGCTTGTTGGAAGTTAGGGAACATTGTAGGGAATTTTGTGCTCTCGTTGTTGTTTATTAAAATATAATTTTTCCTGAGGTGTTTCCTTAATCCATTCTACCCAATTTATAATAACTTCGTGATATAGCTTTGACAATGGTAAATGTTTTGGCATATTGATCATAATTACTTCCTTTATATGTGTCGATATTTTAGGTTTCAATGAAAGTTTCAGGACTTTGATGTCTTGTGTCACCCGACATATCTAGGTGTTTCCTATGTATGTTCTCATTATTTATTGATTCTTTTGAGTTTTAAAACTAACATATAATCATATGATTATTATTCTCTACATAAACTATAACACTCTCTCGAATGACTCTTCTATGCTTTTGGGATGGGACACTGTTATGACATTGTGATCATTGATGGACTCTATATTTATGCTTTACTTTGATGGATTTGGATGATGATATGATTTAGATTTATTGATTATGCTTAGAATTATGTGTTTATAATTATTATCATCTATGCTTATATATTTATGACTTTGATTACCTATTATGACATAATAGAACCTATAATGACATAATAGAGCTTATGTCATACAATTTAACTGTTTAATTTTTTTTCTGATACATGTTTAAATGTTATGTTTATTTTCTAAATGTTTCTAATATTTTGTGCAAATTTTATACATGTATAGTTAGATGTTAAAATGTTAACCTAGGACCCCTTAGTACATCCTTGGTACTTATAAGACACCTATGGCCCCTTTAGACACCTATGATCCCTTAGTGGGACATTTTATGCCTTTAGATTCGTTACACAACCTCTATTATGACATAAAATCTCTTAAGAACCCTTACAAGGATGTATGACCCTTAGTATGACCTATTATGACATAGGACCCTTCGTAGGACCTATTATGAAATAATACCACTTAAGATTACCTATTATAACATAAGACCCCTTAGTAGAATCTAGTATGACATAATACCCCTTAAGACAACCTATTACAAGACGTTTAAATGTTTAAATTTCTTTTTGTTAGATGTTTAGATGTTGAAATTACTTTATGTATAAATTTTTAAATTAATTTATGCTAGATGCTTATAGTTATAGTTAGATGTTTAAATGTTCAAATTGACATTTGCTATGTTTAAGTGTTATGTATATGTTTTAGATGTTTCCAATGCTATGTATACATGAGAGAAAATACTTACTTCAAACTATGATTACATGGACATCTTTAATCTTAATACCTTCTAAGACACCTAGGGCCACTTAGTACACCCTAATAATTTTTAATAAATGTAGGTCCTTTTAGTACATCCTAATACCTTTTAAGACACCTAGGACCTGGTGGAACCCAAATTTGCAGATCAAATTTGCACATGAAAATGGTTCGGGGAAGTATCCTTTGTATTCATTAGTGTGTTTATGCTTTAATTTTCTACGTGTTCATCTATGATTGTAATTATCTCTTATGTCTATTTGTATATCGTATATCATATTATTCTTATATTTTTGATTAAGTAAAATAGGTTTTACAGGGTTCCTTAAACCTGTAACAGAGTTTAAGATCTTACAGTAATCCTAGATAAAATGAAATGGAGTCTAAATACAAAATGGGCTAGCACAGGGCCAAAGAAAAAACTATCCATACTTCTAAAAAGAAAATAACACAGGGATAATATAAAGAACCAGGGATAATCAAGATAAGTCCACCATTAGGGTGGCCTTCTTGGCGTCGAGCAGCTATATGTTAGCAGAAGAATCCTTGATCTTCTAGAGATCAGTCACCATATCAACATATTTTTTCTTCTTTGCACTAGCCCTAGTTCTCTTTTCTGGCCCCCATTCTATCTTCTACTCTTTTTCCACTCTCGTCTTGGCCGCTTCATTCCCATCAATTCTTTCTTCCAGTTTCTCAATGATAGCCTTGGTGTGTTCATTGGAAGATTTGAGGATATTAAAACTCTATTCTTCAATGCTTTTTAGGGTAGCCTCAACCCTAATCATTTTGTCCTCCATTTTTCTGACTTTGGTACTCATATTCATCTGTTCAATAGAAGTGTTGTTGACATTGCATTTTTCTGTACCATTAACTATGTTTTTGAGATCATCCACTTCATTAAACAACTATTTAATTGTCCTGTAGCTATCCACCATTCTATTCCTAGTGTTATTGAACAAGTCCATCTCAAATTCTCTGGCATTTTCACTTAGCACAACCATTGTCGGGTTGATAAGCTCCTCCAACTTAATCTGGCCATCCTCACAAGTAATGACCTTGGGATTAATAACTTCTCTAGTAATTCCCATCTTTGCGATTTTAACATTGATGTTATGCCAACCCATTTTCCTCTCCTATTTCGACATATAGCAACAAAATTCTCTACCCTGTCCTCTTTCTTTCCCTATGTTATGGGGTTCAGAGATCTATGGTAAGGGATTAGCCTGGTTAGTCTCATAATGGTCATCTTTAGTCTTCTCCTTCACCTTATGGCATCAAACAGGGGAATTTCTACAGGTCTAATCCTCGAGAGTTTTCCAGCTAGCACTCTCATCCTTGTTTTTGCCCTTTTTGTTTTGGTATTTCACCATTACAGTTTGCCTTCTCTTTCTACCTTTTCCACTGGAAATTTCTTCCTCACCTTTTGTGTTCATCCCTTCCTCATTTTAGTTGTACTCCTCCTCAGAGGATATAACCGTGGTTGTCTTCTTTTTGGCTGTGGTCACCATTTTTTTCTTTTTTAATGGTATGGAGATTGGCTATATGCTTCTTTGAGGAGGAACCTCAAATTTTCTTTTTAGTGTCATACTCAACTTGATCCTTAGAGTGAAGACCTTCACTATCTTCAGTATCTAAAGGAATATAGTTAGAGCCTGAGGCCTCCATGTCCTCTTTCTAAGCTAACTCCTTCCCCAGAATTTGGGCTTTAAAGAGCTCATATGTGAGAAGTAAAAGCCCTTCATGAAAGGAAAGATTAGCAATAGCCTTATCCCTAAACCCATTAATATTTTTGTTTATAGATGCATATAAGTAAAAGGGTATTGAACCCTACATACCATGGCGAAAATGATTCATGAGAGCAAAGTGGTAGGTTCTGATTCTACCACACCTGGTATGCAATGTGATATACAAGATGATGGCTCAGAGGGTAAATATTATTCTTATGTCTTTTGGCCTATATATTCATATTTAAATTCATAAATATAGTCGTTGCTTGTCTTTTTATTTATTTTATACTTTTATGCAGATCCATCTAACGATTAAACCTCAATGTAGATCAACGGTTGGCATATTCCCTTGATCGAGAGATGAATGACCTTTACTCATTAAGGCATTATGTGATGCCGATAGGTGTCCTTTTAGATCTCGCTTGACTAAGGTCAAAGTTACTTAAACCTTGAGCAAGTAAATATCCATACGACGGTCAATGTGTTTCCTTAAACAAAAGATGCTCAAAATCTACCTATTTTGGCATTACACCTTGAAGACACATGTCCATGAAGGCCCAGGATAAGAAAAGAAGGAATAAAGTAAAGACCGGTCAAGTTCAAATTGATCTAATGGACAGGGTAAAGCCTTAAAGAAAAAGTGATCGACATCTAACCATTAAGGCATTACGCATGAATGACATGTGTCCTGGACCCATCAAGGCCAGAGGCAATATGACAATAGGGATACAGGTGGCATCATTTTGATTGGTCGATCAAGGTGATAAGGATTCACGTAAGATTACAAGGCAGGATTAAAAGATGAACTACTAAAGGACTCGTCATTTAGCACATGGGTCTAATTGACGGTATTGTTTTAATCAAGATCAAAAGGTGACCGACTATTACCAGAAGTTTGAAGGTTAATTGGTGGTTAATTTTAATGATGATCGATGGTGGGAATAATACACCAAAGATAATATAAAAACTATTTAGTCTTCAAGGCATTACACCTAGACAAGACATGTCCTGGGCCCGCAGACTCTCGACAATGAAGAAAAGGGAATACTGTTATACTCTAATTAAGTTTGATGAACATCGATGGTTGGAATAATGCCTCAAAGCAAAGATGCATGTCCTTTATTCATCAAGGCATTAAGAAATCCTTACACATGTCCTGATCCCACGGTGGTCCAAACAACACGATTGTTTATTAAATCATGAAAAGCATCAACGACAGACGTAATGCCTTAAAGCGGAGATGCATACCTTTTAATATTCAAGTCATTACGTGCTCTTGACACATGTCCTTGATAGTAAAATGATAGAGTTCCCGAGTGGCAGTGATGACTGGGATTTCCTTTTGTTATTTTGTATTTTAATATTATTTTTATATCCCTTAGGGTTTGGTTTATTATTTGATACATCGACATCGTTGTGCAGGGTTTTCAAAAGGTGGTGAAAAATGAAACTATCTACTAACAGAGTAATACGACCATGATGAAATATATGATGATTACCACATACAAAAATGCTTGGAGGATTATTATAAAGAGGAAGATATTAGAAGATACTTGACGATGTCGACATGCTTGTTTTCAATAAAGATGATATTCAACATGCCAGAGATGATATTTATTATCAAAAGCAGAGATACTCAATGAATACATTTGGTCGAAGTACTGTGATAATGCACTATCACTATTTGATAACCTGAACATTAATCAATACAAATTTATTAAGAAATTGAAGTTGAAACATAATTGGTCGACAACTATTCTTAACAAGGATGATTAGTTATTCCTTCAAATGTAATTAATGTTCATTTGTTGATCATAGGATTAGGTTTCAGTTATTAAGAGACACATCAGTCTAAATCTTGTATGCATCACTTGGACATTATACAAATAGGGATTCCAAGACCAGGTGAAATGGGATTATCATTACAGTAACATATACATTATTATTTGTTCTAATTTTGATCACAACTGCAACATGGACTCAAATGTACTATTTTCTCAAAATCAATAAAGATAAGTGTTTTTGTATCACTTTTGGAAAAAGGGTTCAATCCATTTTAGTTTCTCCTTTGTAATTATTGAAGGAATTTCAATTCCTATTTTAGATATATGCTTGTGTAGAGATATTATATGTCTTAAATCATTGTTTGGTCATCAAGGAGTTTGTGAGAACTTAATGTTTCCGGCTTCTTATTCAACTGGTCTCCCAACCATGGGATTTAAATTCATTTGAACTAATAAAGATATAAATATACTTAATCTTCTTTGCATCCAAATCATTCAAATAGTTGATAGTATTAATAATATCTTGCAAAATTCTACATAGGATTGAAGTTGGATTGACTTTATCTGCCCAAGTTGATATATGCACTGATCTAATTTATTACTAGATATAGTCATTTGTTTTATCATTTTGAGTTGTTGAGATATCTTAGTATCCATTTATTTATACATTCTTATAAAGCATTCTTACAAATCTCACAAGTCATTCAATTTTTGTAGTTTTATGTTGTATTAATTACTATTTGATTTCTTTTAGGTTCCTTTCCATACTTGAGAAAGGAGTTTGAAGTGTTTCTCATCTTCTATAAAATGCCTTAAGACTTTAGGGATAAGTTTAAGGTATAGGCCTACTAGCCTTGGTTTTGCAGAGCCAGAATTGCATAAGTTCCAACCTTGCCTTGGTTGTGACTTGTTAGCTGGCCAAATCAATTGGGTTTCCAAGCATTGGATTGACAAGTTCATAGGAAGTCCAATCTATTGGTTTGAGTGCTAACAGGGCCCTTAGTAGTATCTTTAATGAAATAAGTTATCTTAGAAACCCCTCTATTATGACATAAAACCCCTTAAGACATAGTAGGAACTATTACAACTTAATACAACTTGTCATGACATAAGACCTTTAATAGGACCTATTATGACATGATAAATTTCTCTGAAACCTAAACCTTAAACCCTAAACCCTTAGTACATCCTAATACCTTTTAAGACACCTAGCACCCATTAAAGCCCCTTACCAAGATCTATTATGAAATAACATAACCCATTATGACATAATAGAATTTATTTTGACATAAAATGTACTTATTAGGACCTATTATGACATAGTAACCCATAAGATAACCTATTATAACATTAGACCCGGGTTATATGACTTAAATCCCCTAGGACACCTTATTAGGGCCTATTATGACATAATAAGGCCTATTATGATATAATAGGACCTATTTTGACATAATAGAACCTATTGTCACATAGTAGGACCTATTACAACTTAATAGAAATAATTATGCATAAGACTCTTAATAGGACCTATTATGACATTATTTCTGACCCTAAGCCTAAAACCTTAAACCACAGGTTATATGACATATATCCCCTTTAGACCCAGGTTATATGACATAGATATACTAAAGATCCATTTGTAGGGTCTATTATGACACACACACACACACACACACACACACACACACACACACACACACACACACACACACACACACACACACACACACATATATATATATATATATATTGTGTGTGTGTGTGTGTGTGTTTAGTTAGATGTTTAAATTTATTTATACATGCTCTCTCTCTCTCTCTCTCTCTCTCTCTCTCTCACACACACACACACACACACACACACACATTCGTATATCCATCACTTAAAATTGTACATGTATAATTTTAGATTTTAATATTAGTTTCCATTTTACATACACTTTTAATGTACTTTTACTTAATTTTTTTGACATTTAACACATGTTACCCCTAGATGGCCACACACGATTTACCTCACAATATACCTGAGCATGTAACTCAAGATGTATCTTAGGGTGATGAACCTGAGGGTCATACACTTGATGTCGGTGTACAATTTGTTCTGCCCCAAGTTCTTGATATTGTGACCATATATCAGATTGGTTGCACAAAGATTGGTTGACTATGAGATTTGATCAGTAGATCAAAGGAGGGTTTTTTGAGAGATATGTATACTAGTATATTGAGGATTATCGAGGATATGATTGCGAGGTTGCCATCCCATTCTTCATTTACTTCATGATTTATTGAGACTATTTTTTGAGAGTTGAGAGCCGATGCCTTGGGCAATGCATCCTTAGAGATAGTCGCAATCTATTTCCCTAAGGAAATCAACAAATGAGAGGTCTCCCGATTTTATAATGTGAAGGCCAAGGTGAGGGGATATTAGGTTAAACGATCCATAGTTCCTTAGATAGATTGTATGGTATTCCCATGACTCCTTGCAACACATGGTCGTTATCCTAATAACGATGAGATTCAATTATATTTTTCCTAGCAGTTGTACGCTGAGTTCCATTTGGGTCTCAAGGTTAACTATTTAGATCTTCCTAGATATTTTGGACAGGGGCATGGAAAAGTTGCTAATCACGATGCATATCATAGGCCTGATTGAGTTGTACCTTCTTCTAGATAGTTGGTTGGAAATAGGAATCTCATAGTGGCACCAACAATCCATCAAGAGGAACATACCAAGACTCAAACCTCTACTAGAGTATTATTTCTAAATATTAATGTTGAATATGAATATGACTCTTTTGAATAAAAAATTACTCCAATCATATTCCAAATAGTCAATTTATATAATTTCATTTATCTCCACTCTTTAATGTAAAATCCAATTATTAGATATCACATATCAATCCTTTGTCATAGTATCAAAGGAATCAATTTTTTAATTAGAAGTAAAAATTACTCCAATCGTATTCCGAAATATGATTCAAAGTCTTTTCAAGTAGAAAAATTATTGAAATCATATCCAAACACTCAATTTGTCTAATTTTATTTGTCTCTTACTCTTTAATCTAAAATCTAATTTTAGATCTCACATATCAATCTTTTGTCATGGTATCAAATTAATCAATTTTTATATTACAAGTAAAAATTACTCCAATCGTATTCCAAAAACTAAATGATACAAAATATTTTCAGTAAAAAGTTACCCCAATAATATTCCAAACACCTAATTTGTCTAATTTAAATTGTCTCTTACTCTTCAATCTAAAATCCAACATTAGATCTCACATATCAATCTTTTAATAGCAAGAAATTAGTCAAATTTTAATAATAATGTTGTGAAATGAAAGGAAAGAAAAAGAGGTATATAGTTATATTGTATTGCGAGGATTTCGAGATGAGAGAAATAAACACACATTCCACATTCAAAATTCATAGGATCCATCAAGAGGAACTCACAAAAAGACTGAGCTATTCCCTTAAAGACCCCTTCTTTTTAGTATCCAGAGGGAGTCCTGGAAGATGGATCTAGACTGGAGCAAAGACAAAGAAGGAGTCACTCAGGGACATATTAGGAGTCCATTTCTAAAGAACCAAAGATGAATTAACTAGCATCCACGGACCCCTGCATAAGGCTTTACCAAATTCATCTGCATTGTTAAAAACAAAGGAGGAAAAACCCTTTTGCATGGCAGCAATATCCACCTTGCCCTTCAAGATCCACTTTCTCATAATGAAACTTCTAATAATCTCAATATTTGTTCTAGGATCAACAAACTTCCCTGCAAGAGTTAAGGCCATAGGAAAATAGAATGATCAATAAGGGAATCTGGTATAGATGTAGCAAACACCCCTTTAGAAGGAACATTAATACAACAAAGGAAAGTGTTTGGTTAACATTCTAAGACCTGTAGTGGTGTAGTGAGAAACTATCCTACTTATGAAAAAGAATTGTATGCTTTGGTTAAGAATGTGAAGAAGTAGAAACATTATTTGATGGAAAAAGGGACAATCATCCATACAAATCATTAACCTTTGCAATATCTTCAATCGCAATTGAAGCTACAATAGTCACGACATTTTCGATGGATGAGATTCTTACATCACTTCCACCTGGTCGTCAAGTATAAAAAAGGTAAACTAAATAAAGTTGTTAATATTTAATAAAGACCTTATATTAATCCATCCATAATTCTTCAGAGTAGCGTTTTATCTCATGAAACTTATATTGAACAATATGCCAGAGATGAATATTTCAAGGATGTATATGAAACACTAATCCATGGTAATCAAGTAGAAGAATTAGATTATCGTGTTTAGGATAAACTACTTATCATCTTGATAAATTGGGTATTCCAAGGGATGAAAGAGTACATGTAATTAGAGAAGCACATACTTCTCTCATTTCTAGGGCCATTTTGGTGTAGGAAAAACAATTGCTCAATTGCAACATTTTTGTTATTGGCTACATATTAATAAAATTGTGTCCAAATATGTAAAGGGGTGTGTTATATGCTCTACTAACAAGCCGAGTAATAAAAAAAATTAGGCTTGTACATGACACTTCCAATACCTTCTCATACATGGGAAAGTATATCTATGGATTTTGTAGAGGTGTACCTATGTCTAAAAAAGGGCATCACTACATGTATGTCGTAGCGAATAAATTTAGAAAAATGTGTCTTGGTTCCTTATACAAAGCAAATCATAGGAGAGAAGACTACACATATATTCTTTCAGAATGTTTGGCTTCATTTTGGTTTACCCAGATACATTGTATCTGATCAATATTCTCGATTTCTTGTAGCCAGGTTCCTCACTCTTGGCCAGCATCCTCCCTATCTGTGCCAAAATGGAGCATGGTATTTGGAACTTTGAGCAACAACTACGGACAGATATAAATCAAAAGCAACAACGTTTGGACTAAAGAAGCATGGTCTCACAGACTACAGTTATTGCAGATCACATACGAAATCCATTTGTTTCAACAAACTTTAAGAACTTTCACGCAAATTGCAATGTAGGCCAGTGAAGAAAATAGGAACTTTTGAATGAGGTATCGACATCCATCCAAGCATAATGCTGGTGGAGTTATTGCTCCCTCTATTATCCTCAAAATGCTCTGGTAGACAATAGTTTAAAAAAAAAAAAAACTTCTAAACCAATGTGATTGGCAGGTGTAAGGACTTCTTCCAACGCCCTCCCACCATGCTTATTCAATACAGTTTGTCCCCCAAACTAATTATCGCCCATCCACTCCCAGATACACGTAGGAAATTTTTTAAGAAATACTTAAAAGTATTGCAGTTTTAAATTGTAAAACAATTATTGCAGTTTGACCACCTCTAATGCCTTCAGACCTAATTGATTTGAAAATCTCAATTCACCCATTAAATGAAATGATGGTAGGCCAATGCAAATCTGTGCCTCTCTGGTCAATTCAATCTCTGGCATGCTTTAATTTGAAATGGCTTTCATGCATGGCGCAAGGGCCAGAGTAGATGGAAAATAATGGCAATGTTAGATTGTGTTGGATGGGATGGCAAGGGAGTCATCTTCCTCCATCTGCATTTAACATATTCCCATGCCTACTAATTTTCGGCTATCTCCTCTTTCCTCCCACCAGCTTAAATGCCAAAGTGTGAAATCTTCTAACACCATTATCATCTTGAAATGTTGCCTTCAGAATGCACAACAATAAAGATGTTAAACGGACTAGTTAAACTACTGCTCTGGCCAGCAACAAATGGTGATATCCACATCAAAACATATATTTAGTTATTTAGTTAAGATTAACTCCAGAAACCATATAATCTCTAATTTGCGTAAGTTCTGAACTCTTTGTGTAGTATTGTACTAAATGTTAAGAAATGAAATCAAACAAATTTGTAGTGAGATCGGACTCCAAGGGAGTGATGCATGATTCAACATGATTATAAATAGTTATTTTATTTTTTATATTTTGCTATTTAAGTTATTGAGGTCGCATATAAGTCTATTTAACAGGTTTATGTGTTTTTTTATGAATTAAGTGACCTAATCTACATATAATTGTCATCAAGGGAATTTAGATGTATAATTATTTATGGTAGAGTTGATAAGAACTAATTTATTAGTTTTAGTGGCTGTATGTTTTTTTGAGAAAAATGATCAAGATTTCTATATTGTAAAGTTATATTCAGAAGTACTATAATTTATGTATTTTATTTTTAACATATGTGACTATGTGTTTATAAGGAAGTAGTTAGAATTTAAATTTCAAAGGTAATTTCCTAGAATCTATTGACTTGGGAAGTTTATTATGGTTCTTAATAGTCATCAATGACATTACTTCCATCTTAACTAATTGTTCATTTTGATCAAAGGAGATCGCTTCCATTCTGACCCCTACTAAATTATTAGAACTCCTTCCATAGGAAAAAATATGCTCAAGTAGCTTTAGTGTAAATAATTTTTAGTTTCATTACTAACCTCCAGCTATGTCACGGTTTCATAAGGCTTAGACTTTTATGATAGTTAAATTGTTAATTTTGGAATTTGGACCTACAATGAGTAAGTTTTTTTTTCTTAACATATTTAGTATGATACAAAATGCTAAATAAAAATATAGAGTTGAAGGAACAACAATTATATTTCTAGAGTAATGAATCTATCAAGTACTAAGGAATAGAAGATACTTTAGATACCATGACTTAATTATTTATGTCTACTTTTAATATCAAGAATACTCTAAATGAATTTAATTTGATTCGGGGTAATGCATCATGGTAGGAGTAAATCGTTTAAAATACAAAAGGCATAAGTGTCATTACTATTTAGGTTCCACGATATGATAAAATGAAGCAAGTAAAATAATAATACAATGAGGTCTACAATTATATTATCTGCATGACATCCAACCAACAATAAAAATAATATATTTGTAGTGATACCATTTATATCATTATTCAAGGAAACAAGAACATTGACATCACAAGTTAATGTACAATAACACATTTATCTTTTTTCACTCATACTAAATACGTCAAGAGATTGTGCATAGTGAAATTATGTTAATTATGTTCTAGTTTGTACAAACAACCTATAATGAAGGTTTTTATATTATATTTACCTAAGTCATTCTACAGTACATTTTATAATGTATCCTTTTATACTTTAATATTTGTACATAATTTTTTTGTAAACTTATGTTGTTGATATCATGGTTCATGTTTCATGTTGATAGTATTTTTCCCTAGCTTGGATTTATCTTGTAGGATGATTTATCTGATGAAGTTGTTCTAGAAATTCATGAGGTTTCATTACAATAATGCTCATCTATTAGTGGGTCCTCACACAAATCTCTCAGAAAGTCCGAAGTTATTTTCTCAAAATGTGGTAATCCTAGACACATATAGGACTACAAAGAAGCAAAGAAGAAGAAAAAGAAGAAATTTGATTCTGATTCTAAGTTTCAGAAGGAGGATGGTGATGCATTAACTACAACTTTGACCACTCATACATGCAATGATGCATGGTTAATTAACTCAGGTAAATATTTTCATATGACATCTAATAAAGATTATTTTTCTCAATACAAATAATTTGATGGAGGTGGGGTGTACTTGAAGATAAGTCTCATTTAAATATTATTGGCTATGATACTATTAAAATTAGATTTCCTAATTGGTAAAAAAGAAAGATTAATGGTAAACTACATCTCCCTATTTTGATACAAACATTGTCATCTATGAGGAAAATAATAGATTTGGTTATGCAGGTAGTCCTTTCTGATGCAAGATGCAAAATGGAGAGAGGTGTTATGGTGATTTCTAGAGGTTTCAAAATTGGGATGTTGTATATGTTGGATGCATACAATAATGAGTGTAATAATACTTTTGTGAAGAATAAATATGTGGACACTTCATTAGAAAAGGTGTGAATTTCAAATTGAGGAAATGGTCATGGATTTTGGGTACCTAAGGGTACTTTTTCCTTTGAATCAAAGTTAGCTTCATATAAGACTATGTTATGGTACTAGATATTTGCACATTAGAGAGAAGGATTTAAGGACTGTTGAAAAATAAAACCTTTTTGAAGGTTTGAATGATTGTAAATTTGATTTTGATTTATGTGCGCATTGACATATATGGAAAATAAAATTGCCTAAACATTTTTACTTGATTTCTTATAAATCTTGTGGTGTGTTGGATCTTAAACATAATTTGATGTCTTTGGTCCTATAGATGTTCCTTCTATTGAAAATTCCACATATTATCTTCCATTTATTGATGATTATAGAAAAAAGGACATGGGTATATTTTATAAAGAGAAAAACTGATGTTTTCAATTGATTTAAAGAATTTAAAGCAATGGTTGAATTAAAATTGGAAAGAAAATAAAATGTTTAAGGATAAATAATGAAGATAATTTTTTAATGATTTTGACATATTCTATAAAGAATGTAGCATTCATAAGCAGAAGAAAAATTTCTATTGTCTAAATTAGAATGGAGTTGAACAAAAGATAAACCAAACATTGATGGAGAATGATAGGAGTATGTTGAGTCATATTGGCCTAGAAAAAAAGGGCTATGGTTAAAGATATTGCTACTAATTTCTACCTGATTAGCAAGTCTCCTACACCATATCTTATTGATAAAAAACCTATGAAAACATAGCTAGGTCATAATCCTTCATTGAGACATCCTATAGTTTTTGGTTGCAAGGAATGTGTGTATGGTCCAAAGGCAAAGCGAAAAATGTTAGAGAACACAGTTGTGAAATGTATCTCCATCGATTATAGTCATGGTGTGAAAGGATACAAGCTTTGGGACCCTTTTGAATAGAAGGTAATGTATGCACCCTAAAATGGTCGCCTAGACTTTGGGCCCCATTTCTCAATTTATCAAATCACTGAATCAATATTTTCAAATATCAACAATATCAATTATATCAATTTCCTTGATCAAATCATAATCAATTCGATATTTCCTAAGGTTTGAGCCTTATTTAATTTAAAAGAGAAAAAATGAAAATAAAAATATTATTTAATTAAGAGAACATGCTCTCTTTTAATTAATTAAAAATCTCTTTTAATTAAATAATAAAATCACTTTATCCTAAGCCTTTATTTAATTAAAAGTAATTTTCTCCTCTTTTATTTAAATAAAAAATCCCCACTTTCCTTCTTATCCTATGTTGCACAAATAAAGTATTATTCTTATTTTATAAAAAGGGAAAAAACACTTTTTGTCTTATGTGAGACACAAAAGTCAACT